>CAVMBJ020000186.1:0-19236 GCA_963675895.2 Styela plicata
AGTCGGATTAATGACACCTGCAGACATTGTGGAAATGCAAGGGAAGATATACAACATGTGCTTTCATATTGCAGCAGTCTCTCAGCCAGTTTATATCTTCCAGTTCGGCACAATGCGTTTGCCAAGGCATTATATGCTAGAATTTTGAATAAATTTGAATGTGAATTCTAATATAACAGCAATATTCAAGAGATATTCAAAACAAACGGACTAGAAATGAGGTGGGATAAATCCATCCAAGACAAATTTCGCAACCTCCTCCCCTCTCAACGGTCAACTGTATGTTGACCTGTATGTGTATGTGTGCGAACTTATGTATTTATCCTGGCTCCAAAATCTTAGGATCGAGCAAATAATTGCTGCCAGTTCGTCGTGATTGTCGTACAAAAAGCTGAAGCTTTAAGTATATTGTCTATTTCTTACGCGTCGTAAGACTAAAGGGGAAAACTGAAGTGGCATATCGTTTTGTCAACACCCAGTGCAGATACCACTCATTGTACCATAGCGGCTCAGATTTGTTTTGATACCTTTTTTCAGTCTAGGGTGTTGTTCGTGATTCTATGTGCTCTTTGCCATATAAGTATCCATTAGCTTGTTATATCGAATCAATGATTGCATGTATATGGGCCCACCGCCTCTTGACAGAAACGCAATTTGGAGAAATTGCGAAGTTTAATCTAAAACACATATTTATGAATTAGATTACAGTAGATGGTTTCTACGTTTACACACCAATTCTATTTCATAAATACCAACACAACAAACAAGTCTATACGGAGAGAAAAAGATTAGTTCTGAAATTCGATGTTTTTTTTAGAGGTCGATTTATACAATTTTTTTTTTTTTAATATTAAAAACTAATGAATTTATTATTAAAACCCGCATATCACATGTAGATAGCGTTGGCGCCAACTATTTTAACAAATGTGTCCGCAAAAAATCTCCAATCAACTCCAGATTTCCCGACCTGCGACAAATATACACAAATCTGTCTTCTTTCTTCTTTCTCTTCTCCTTGATTGAGGGCACATGCGATAGGAAACGCCAAGGGAAAGCGCAGTACATATTTTTTTTTATCATAGTCTTTGCAAAATAGAGTCCTTTCATAACAAAGCCCCTCTTGTAAACAATGATAATATAGATAGAGAAGTTTAACCAGGAGAAATAACCTATTTGAGATGCCCCAAAGATTAACCCGCTTAGGAACACCATGATGTGTTTGGCTGGTTAATGTATACCTCAGTTGCACAGAATGTAAAATTAATGTTCATTTTAAAAACCGACCACTTCTATTCCAATGAAATTTAGAACAGGCCCGAAAAAATATATCATGAATACTGAATTGATACAAATACAAATAGATACAAAATATTCACCTCGAAAAATTTGATCAAATAAACGCGATAGCATACGAGGCTGTTTCCATTAAAGCCACATTACACGTAAGCCGTCTCACTGAGCCATTGCGTTCCGCTGATGATAACAAAACAAAACAGCAATTCGCATGCTTTGCTTTACGTCACAGCTTCGAGAATGGAATTTAAAGGGCAAAATCTATGTAACGAAACCAGCACTCTCCAAAATCTTGCGTGTCAAACCGTTCAATTGCGCTGTAACTTAAATGTAAGAAAGAAAGATATAAATCGCGATATTTCGCGACCCACACAATCCAGCACCCCCACCACTCACACAACAACTTCCAGTATTCGCACAAATCCACCCACACTCACAAACCCCACATACAGCTCAACACACCTAAACGACCCATACATACCACACGCACAACCTAACCCTGCTCCTAACACCCCACCCGGCAATGTTGGGGGGAGCCAAGTCGCACACAATTCACCTTTTTCAATGATTTGACTCGATTCGACCTAGCAAAATAACTAGTATTTGCCAAATGCAGACGCGACCGGGACTTTAAAGTTTAGCTCGTGTCTGCAATCACTCACCAGAGAAAAAATCTAAGGATCTCTTGATTTCTTTGCATCCACACCACACTTGCAAGCTAAACACTCACTCCACACCACACTCGTACAAACACCACTCTCACACCCGGTACTAGCACACTGCACCCAACACACATCCACACCGACAAAATCAGCACACACGGTCGTGCAACCCTCCACGCGACAGCTCTGACACACCACTCACGATCCACACCCATCTAAAAACACAATCCCAATAACGCACATCCAGTATACACCACAAAAACTCAAATTCGACTCAAAAACGCGAGCACTATCAAAATCCTACCAAACCACCAACGCAAGACACACCTCCAACTTGCACTCGTCCAGCCCACACCTCTCAGCTCAACCCATACCCTCCATTCCGCGCCATTACGTCTCCCACACATTTCACAACCTCACACGCCAAAACACTACATGTGATTATAACCCACACGCGAGCTATCGACGTAACCATTCCCAAAATCACAAACGCACACGCGCGCTGCCGCGCACACAAACCCAGTATTCACACTGCCCCCCCACCTCACCCCCCATAAAGCACCCCGCCCTTAGCACTAAACACCACCCACCCACCACGCCCAAACAACACAAGCATCAAATAGCACCCACTCATATACCAGCGCCGAACACCCACTCCCTGGTTTAAACTTTGAGCACCAACATTCTCATCCAACGAATCCACACACATTTGCACTGCACATCTTAAGAGTTCCAACCGCTTATCCCTAATATGTAAATCATAATAATTACCAACACTAAACAATCACGCAATACAGATAGAGCAAACATAAGTTAACACACTGCGAATGGTTACTCATAGATTTCAATGCAAAACGCGATTCAGAGCGCGACCGCAGACTACCCTATCGCGCGCGCGCGCGCCAGTGAGCGAGTGACGTGGGAGGTCACATAACCGACAATTTTAAAATCTAGTCTGCGTAACAACTTAATTAGTAAAACTAGTCCCCCAGTTTATTTTTTGGTTCATAGATATCTTTTTGATATGGTGTATCAACATCAAAGAGAACTTTGAAAGAGCTATAGATTAAAATATTACATGCTTAAAATGTTTGACGCGCGACCCAAACCATTTCACACAAAGACCTTCAACAAACTCGTCGTAATACTACGCGGATGCACATTGTTTTTCACGATAAACATCATCGAACATACTCCGAATTCCAAGCGCCTACTTCCTAGCACGCCACACAGCCCCCGTGACCTACAAAAGGCGCTTCTCACAAAAGCGCATGTGATTCCATTTCTGACCAGTCCCCCCCCAGTACGCGCACTTTAAAAAGTGGTTATAGTCTGGAAAACAAGACTTAAGATACTAAAAGTTGGCGGCCAATAAATGTATTGTATCCACATTGCGCCACCTGACAAATCCTTAACTATCCATCTTAGAGAAGAATCACATTCCGAAAAGCTTTGTTTCCTACAAAACAGCCCTCAATGCCAAAATTCCCATTATCCATCAACTATATTTAGCGATCCACATAACAGTATTGAGAGGTTACGGATCCTGGAAACAAGAAAGGAATCTTGAAAAGCTTGTGAAGAATTAAAAATATGGAACAAGGAATTTTTCATCTACACAGACCCTTCTTTGACTAAGAATTTCCAGATCATCAGAATCTTGTAGATTTTGCGAATGCGCTAAGAACAGCCAAAATGGCGTAATAAATGCATACCAAAAACAGCGCGAGAGTGTACAATAAGACCATTTGGCTGCAAGCAAAAGCCCTAAAAAAGAGAAATGTTTTTTCAATGAATTTTAGAAGCGATAGCCAAGTTGCTGGATAAAAAACTTTGGGACTAGATTTTCTTTCTGCACCCTCCATAATTAGCCAAAAATTCTCCACTGGGAAATATGTTAATTTATTCCCCCGACAAAGCAAATCCAATGAGACCTTTCGAAGAACCATAAAAAGCCAAAAATTGAATTAGGAGCATTGAATGCAGAACTATTATATTTAACTTTTATTGAAAACATAGTTTGAAAACTTAAGAAAATTTGGCCTTCCAAATCTGATCATACTAGTTTTATGCGAGAACCATACTGGCTAGTTTTAAACTCTCAATCAACTTTTGATTTTGTGAATTGTCGCGTCATTTTACCAATTTTCTCAAGTGATTTAAATTTTTCCATAATAGAGCAATGAAAAAGTCCGTGGGACATGCTTTTTTTTTTTTACAAAAGTGGTTCTTTTTTCAACATATTGCCCTCGTTTCCATGTGATATTCACTCTACAGAGTAATATGCGAGCCCGAAACGTGCCCAGATAGAGACTGCGTTCCAAAGTACAGAAAGTGAAAACGCCCATTTCTTGAATGATTTCCTGTGATTCCTGAGCGTCTCTATCCCCCAACTACAATCTTTCACTCTCTCCAACTCATTACAACGCCTTTCCTTGTGGAGTCCGATGAGCGGACAACCACCTCCTTTCCCTCACCCGCGGCTAAACCCCCGCGGAACCACCCCCAGAATTTTCACGATATAAGTTTTTTCATACCCTTTGTGAACAAATTTTAGGAAAACAAGCCATGTTTTCTCCAAGGTGGGGCGTTCCCTGGGGCAAATACGGAAATTGGGTGGAAAGAATGTGTTCCAGGTTTTGAAAACATTTCAATGTTTTTGTTGAAAATGAATCTAGAGTGGATTGAGGTGACGAGGTAATGTTTTTCAATCTGGAGAGAGTGAGCGAAAACTGACGTTCCAAAACAACACATAAACGATGCGCTCCCAAAGGCGCAATTTTAAGTCCCTGATCTGAAAAAAAACAAAACCATTATCTCGGACGAGGCACAACGCAAACCATACTTAAAAATTATAAATTAATAAATGCGGCGGAGAAAAAAAAAGAGACAAAGTGAGGTTAATATATAAGTATTGTAGATATTGAAATTGAAAAATCGAGAATTGCAAATATAATAATTCAACAATAACCTTACCTGCTTGTAGGGACAACGTATGCGTTGGTGTGGACTCCTGTGTAAATTTCAAGCATCAGCATCTTCTTAATTGATTCGTTCACTATTTTGCCGAGAGAAGGCGTGACTTCTCCAGGAAGAGCATATGATCAAAGTCCAAGCTTTGATGAGGAGGCCCGCTGTAAAATTTAGGGCAGATTTATTATTTCTTCGTAATTTATAAAGAAAACCACAACGATTTTACCAAGCCATACTGAAAGAACATCAACGGGACATTATCAAATAACTTAACCGACCAATAGAGCGTACCCCCAACATTCGCTAACAGTATTTCGGAGTGACTGGTCAGTAGAAAAATAATTTTTCATGAATTGACAGACAAAACAACTCTACACTTTCCTGGCCAATGTAATTGCTATCTTCCATAAAACTTTCATACCAAGCTCTTGTCGTCATCTCGCATTGTTTGATTATTATTCTGTTGAAGAGATACATACATTAAATGAAAAAACGAATCTTTTATTTTATAATGAATTGGGATAACTGAGCTTCTTAGCGAAGCTTCTTGTTTGGTTGTAATTTCTTATTCATTAAAATTCACCCTGAACAAGGGCTAAAGCATACGCGTCCTAAAAAAACGATCCAAACCAGACCCACTACATAGCCGAGATTATGACATAGCGTCCGACTCACGCTCAGTTTGATAAAAGCGAGTTTGTAGAGAACAAACACTATCGAGGCTTGCGTTTTCCACTGCGGACCTCTGTGGGTTCCGAATCCCCGTGACCTGAAATATGATATGTTTGAGGATTGCAGAGAACTAGCGAGACAAAATGGTTTACGGCATCTCCTCCTCACCAAACCAAGGTTCGAGCAGAAGTAATAAATCCTGTGGAAACGAGGTCCCACGCAAAATAACAGAAATTAATTCCCGACTTGGAACTTATGTATCTGCATGATAGTCCATAGTTTAGGACGAAAATAGTTTTTAGCCGTATTCCTCCTCGATTTTCGCTCTCCCTCCGCGGAAATAATAAGAATGAAAATCCTTTCCCTATTTAATCTCACTGGAATGCGCGCGTAACATAGCATCAGTAACCTGCTCCATAAGTGAAAAAACAATTCCCAAAAGAACTGAACCCTCATCCGTAAATATTGGAAGTGGTGGGGAATCTGCTCTTGGGCTACTAGAAGAAAAATTCAATCCTGCCACTTCCATTGTCGTTTGTTTTCAGTTGCACTTTTTACGCACAATACAGCCTACGATAAAAAACCGTTTTTTTTCAAAAATTAGTTCCCCTAAACAGACCCTAGCGTGGAACCTGACATGGAATATAATCTGTTTGTGTAAAATTGGGAATATTTTATTTGTCATCCCTTGTTAATGAAGGAAAAATTCCTATAAAATAGCAATTACATTTATGAAAGAAAATATCAAATATAACAGAAATAAGAGTCAGTTGATGGTAACGTATTTTCGGTGAAAACCATAACAACAAGTTTAAGAGTGGGGGAGCAAGACGGGCAAAAAATGCATTCCAACCACCCAATTGCGAGATTTTTCAGAAAATTTCGAAATATAGCGCGGGAGGTTCAACATAAAAAAAACGAAACGGTCTCGAAATGAGCTCACAACAGAGAAAATAAAAAAATCTATTTTCCTCGCAAACATGGCATTTTTAATTGTCTTATTCTTACTAATAAAAACCGTGGAGGAAAACAACACGCGTGCAAAATTATTTTGAGCAAAACAATGGGTATTCTCTACACGAACGCGGATCCATTATGACACATACATAACAAAAGATTCTCTTTTTTGAGGATTGGGTCCGTTTTGCCGATCTAGCAATCAAAAAAGGATTTTGTAATATAAATTTATCACTAATATTTTCACACGCTCACCTTTAGCAATCAGAGAAAAAAGCTTTGTTGTTAAATTTCTTCTTCCCAAGAAGGAATACACGGACAGAGTATCACCCGTTTTGCAAAAGCAATCAAACATTGTTCAGAGTACGCGTTAGTTTTTACTCGAGAAAATCTATTCGGTCGTTCCGCCCTTCTCTGGAGAAAATAAGTTTAATCCCCACTTTCCATCTCGTTTAGATAGAAATGTAGAAATGTTTCCCATAAAAAAATTCCGTAAATACGTTTATCCCAGCCCCTTTTTCCCCCCAAGGCTGCCAGATATGGAACCCCCCCTTGGGTTTCCAGTTTTTTAATGGGTAGCCCCCCAGGCCCCCTAACGATAAACTTTTTTCAATTTTGTTTTTTTTCCCCTTAACGTACAACAGGCTATATAGTTTTGTCAATGTTAAAAAATATGAAAAATAGTAAGCTAAAAAGCAGGTTGAAAACAAAATGGAAAAGAAACAAAAGGCTTTTTAAAATTTCAGTTTAATAAATTCTATGTTCGTCCGGAAATTAAGATTTTTTCCGACGTTTTAAAGCATATTGGGGTCCCTAGGCCACTACATTTCCCCCCCTAAAGCCAGTGTGTTTCCCCCAACCAGGGGTTTTCGGGAACCCCCAATGGGTTCAGACTCCCTAGCCCTCAACACCTCGTTTTTTTTTCTAACGTCCCCTTTAAAATCTACCAAAAAACCCAAATTTTTAAAAAACGTTGAAAAAGGGTCCCCCCCCGTCCCAATGACTGAAACGCGTTTGTCCCAAATTTTAAGCATTTAGTAGAACCACCCCTTCAAAGTTTTGATATTAAATAATGCAATTTCCAGAAATGAAAATTGTTTTAGTTACAAAAAAAGCAGGACACTCCTGTTGGTTTGTTCAAATTCCATTGTCCCCGTAGAAAAAATCCTCCCCCATTATTGTGAAGCATAATTGAAAACTTCTTTGGGAGTGCGGAAAACGACAAAAAGTGGGTTCTCAAGACGGTTTAGCGCCGTCACCCTTGTCGATATTTGGGGTATTCCAGATATGTTACTCCTGAAGTCCCGCGAACCCGTTAAGCAATTCTTGATCAAAACCGTTTTTAGCTATAAGTGAAAATATTTTTTCTGGTAAAATTTGATGTTCAGAAAAAAACGATGTGAAAAACCGTGAAGTTTTTGTTTTGTAATTTACCGATCATACAATAAAAATCGTTGTGTTAACCCTGGATTTTTATTGGATTACGCACTGAGAAATTATGCGGACGGGTGCCGGCCCTTTTTTAATAAATAGGAGATCTCACTTCCCCCCATGCGTGAACCGGAGTGAACTTAAAAAGGCGGGACCATCCCCAGTGGCCTATCCGTCCTTATCTTCCGTTATTTAAACACTGTGAAACTCCATCCAATTGAATAAATTAATTAACTTTTTTTTATTCCTGTTTTTTATCATCCCTAATGTTTATATTCCTCCCTATAATTCCGTTTACATGTGAGATGTAAATACCATACCGTTTTAAATATTTCCCAAAACGTGCCCCGCTCCAAAGCTGTGGGGTAAAAAAGAATGAGTTTATGGTAGGAAATTTATGTATGAAAAGGCAAAAGCGGCAAACATTCCTAACCAGCTTAACACTAAACATAATGACGAGGCACAAGGTCCCCCCTTTGGGCAAGTTGTTCCCATTTTCCAAGAATCTGCTTAAAAAAAAAAAATAATGTTTCCTGAAAAAATCGTATACATTTTATATCCCAAGCCCTTACAAGGCACTGGCAAATACACGGACCCTTAGGGTTTTACAAGTTTTTTAAACTTTCCATTTGTTTTTTTCGCCTACGTTACACGGACTATATTTGGGTTGGGACCCCAATCTAAAATAAAAATTAGGTTTAAACCGGAAAGGCCGCAAACATGAAATTAGAACAACTTGGAAATAACAAAGGCTTTCTAATTTTTTCCCAGTAAATAAATATTGTCCCGCCGGAAAAGTGATATTCTTTTTTTCATCTTTAAACAGAGGTTGTTTCCTTTGTGGCCCCACAAGGGGAATTCCCCCCAACCTTGGGTGGTCGCCGAAAACACCAAAATGTTCCGGACTCCCTAGCCCCACCAGCTCCGCGTTAATGTCACCGTCCACTTTTAAATCTAGCCTAAACCAAGGTTTTAAAAACGTTGATAGTCCCGTTTCGTTCCCAATGAATTGGCGCCTGGTCCAAATTTTATCATTTAATTAGTATTACCGTCCAATGTTATTTTTTTAAAATAAAGCAAAATTTTTCAAGATAAGAATGGTTTTATCACAATGGCTTAGAACAACTGATGTTTGTCCAAACATTTCCACCGAAGAAAATCTTTCCCCTTTATGTTTCATAATATACATACATATTATACTTATCCATTTGAAGTGCCGTTAAGCAGGAACAAAAAGTAAAGGGTCCAAACGGTTTTTTTTAGCGGGCGTCCCCCCTGTCCGACCCGACCCTAAATTTATATAATACCAGTAATATTCACTCTGGTGGTTCCCGCGAAACCGTGATGCAATCCATTGACGATGGGGGACAAGGGCCCTTTGGGCAGGGTGGATTCCCACTTCCCCCGCCAAGAAAGCCTATGCCATATAAAAAAAAATTAAAATTGTTTATTAATGGATTTATTTTTTATGTATTTAATGTTATTATATTGTGCCCGGGGGCAAAAACAAGAATCAAATGATTCAAAATTCCAAAAATATGATTGAAAATAATTTTATTTTTTCGAATCGGATCACAAGCCCGCAAAAAATACCCATCATAGCTATCAAATATATTTTCCGATTTTTTTAACATTCCCCCACATTATCCCCTTAAAACTTATCAAATTCACAAGAAAATGCAAAAGGTTACGAAAAAAAATAACCTAATAATTTTTGGTGATCATATAAAATACTATTATCCCTATCACGCAACATCGCCCAACAGCGGACAAAAAGTAAATTTTTGCTTTACATTTTAATCGTGGTTAAAGTAATGATAATAACATTTTTCCCATAACAAAGTTTTAATATTCCTTAAACGTGAACAAAAATTTCCCCCCCATCTCTAGTATACTTGGTACTTATGAACTCCCCCTAACATAATGGACCAAACAATTTTTTCGGAATAACATTACGCCCTATATAGATGGTACAAAAACCTGGACCATAAGTAAGCAGGAGCTTAGGAAATTTCCTTTGCTGGGAAAAAAAATATTCCCCATTTAAGGTCCCCCTTTTTTAAAGAAAAAAAAAAAAACTGAAATGCAAACAATTTTGCCTTATTGAATCCACTGTCGCCAGATTTTTTTATGAAAAACACCCGACCTGTAAAAATTCCATAAAGCCCCCGGTGGGCCGTAAACCAACCTCCCCTAGGGGCCTGATTATGTTTTTAATACCCATACCTGTGCTTCCCCCAACTCATAAGGCTAACGCGGTATCCTGAAAAAATAAAATTTTGAAAATTATAAATGAATTTGTTCCTAAACAAGAATTTGTTTAAGGTCGAAACACTATATCCCATGAATTTTCGGGGAAACGAGAAACCCATAACATGAAAAAGAGTTGGCACACAAAAACCCCCATTTATAATTTTTATAAAAAATAACCGGCAAATAATAAAAAAGGTTTATGTCCCCCTATTATGGGCTAAGTGGTGGAACTCCTTGACCCAAAACTTTGAAGATGAGGTTTTTTCAAAAGGTTTCCACATCTTCTCATAACAGCAATAATGGAACAAGAATAATTGGTGAAAACGAAAGAGTGGAGTTCTAACAATATACAAAAGAGATTAAATTTCCATAATCAAACGGGGGTTTTTTTTATTCTTCCGTTCATGGTCAAGGAAGGCCATTGGAATCAATCGTTGTCCCCCCCCGCCCCCTCGTTTTGAAAATATCATGTGTCACTGGTTGAACACGAGTTATTTTGGGACCGCAAAGTTTTCCCCTAGTTCTCAAAGAACAGGAATTTTAAAATTTATTGTGCACCAATATCTATGGAATAATTTATTTAGGTAGTTTTTTTAGTTTTTTTGAAAACAAATTTTGTGGTTCCCCCGCTTGTATTTTTTCAAATAAGAGAAGACCTTGTAAAAGTAATGAGCAACAACAAACTTAGTTGTGGTTTACTTTTTTTTGGATTTTTCCACTAATAAAAGAGACTTAGCCGTAAAATCAATGCCGCTAATAAACGGCACCCATACCCCCAAATTCCCAGTCAGTTTTCCCCCCCTCATGAATACGATGAAACTAAATGAAAAAATATGACTAAGTAGGCGGTCGCGGCATTTAGGTAAATACCACTAGTTGATATCAATCATGTACCGGCAAAAATTATGGATTATCAAAGCGAAAGAGCCTCCATTAGCAAAATAAACAACATTTTTGTTTTTTTTGTAAACCACAAAACCAAAAAAAGCCAAAAAAGACTTTTTAATCTTTCGATTTCTAGTGGAAACGGGTATTTGGTGGGGTAATTTTCCCTTGGCCAAATTTAACACCCACCGCCGGCACACATCAAGCCCCCGGCCCGGTTGACCAAAAATCATTTGTGGTGCATTCGTTTATTTTTTGGAAACCCTCCTATACTCCCAATCCCCTTCAGTTTTAAAATCCTTTGCCCATTTTTTTGGAAGTTATTACTAACATTCCCCCTTGATGAAAATCAAAATAAATACATATAACCGTGAAGAATGTGCAAACCCATGCCCCCCAAACGTTTTTTATTTTGTGCCCAACTCCCGTTTTGGGTAAAGCCCCCTACTACAATTAAGTATTTCCATGGTCGAGACCTGAAATATCTTTCAAATCTTATGAAAAACCAAATCCCTAAGAATGAATTGAAATTAATTTAAACAAATTCCGGCGCCAAACCGTGGAAATAAGGGGAAGATACTTCATTTCCACGAATTTTTCAGAATTACGGAACGAGGCCAACACCCTAAATAAAGAAATATATTCAATTCTGCGAGACAAATTTTATTATTTGGCAGGCCCCAAAAAACAAAAATTTTGTAGAAAATATTTGATGTTTTGCTTTCACATACGTTGTGACCCTTTAAGTCACAAACCTAGCATATAAGCAATACAAATATAAACCGCCAAAGCCGCCTATTCTCATGTGTTTTTTTTTTTTTTTCCTCCTGTAGAGAAATCAGAAAATTGTTGAAATTTTCTGATTTTTCTTCCACCTTTTTCTTTATATGCAGCCCAAAAATTTTTCCCCCCCGTTGTTATTTCTATAACCCGAAGGTTTTTGTCCCCCAAAAACCTGACGGTTTTTTTTCACAAGACCTTTGCGAAGTTTACCATCCGTCCGGACACCCCTGAGTAATTTACTAAAATGTAGAGGAAGAATAATCCCTTTAATATTTGGTAACCCCTTTTTATGGTTTTTTGCTTTGGAAAGTGGAGGAAATAGGTCATTTAAATATCAACGAATTTTTTAAAACAAAAAAAATAGGCTTTTGTTAATTAAAATTTTAAATATTCAAACTTTGATAAATTTTTATTATGATTCCGAATAAACGAAAAATTTGTGAATCGTTCCCCGAAAAATATGAAAAAAAAGAGTAAAAATGCCAAAAGGCCAAAACCCCCGTACAAATTTTCAACGAAAAACGGAAAACTTTAACTTGAAAACAACTTTTAAAAACCGAAACAATCCCCCCCTAAAATCCCAAACAACAATTTATATTCACGATAAAAAAAATGACCCCAGTAAGCAGTAAAAAAACCTGAAACCGCCAAAAGGTGTCCATAATAAATAAAAATAATACAAAGTTTTTTTTTTTTTTTTATTTTGTGATGAATATAAATAAAATGCAATTTTTTTATATATTATATATTTTTCAATTCCCCACGTGCCCATCCAGCAGCAGCATGTTTTGCAGCCAGCAGCATCCCCTTGAAAATTTTACACAACAAAACATTGTCCCACCACATTTTTGGGGTTTGAAAATAAAAAGATTTTTTGCGATATAATCAAAAAACCACATATGTGCAAATCACTTTTAATTTGGTCCCCCTATTTTGAAAACAAAAAAATAAGATCCCCAGCTACGATTCGAACCACAGTTGCAATCAAGCTTCCAAATCGACACCCATGAACTTACCCTTTTTCCCCACTTCGGTTTTATTTATAGGGATCGCATTTTTTTGCGAGAGCCTTCTGCCACTAAATTTCTCCCTGCCCCTATTAATTTTTTTGTGAAGGAAAAATTTTCATCAAGGAGATGGGGAAAACTCCAAGGGGAAGTCGCATAATGGTTATTTTTCCATCCCCATGTGAAATAAATTTAATAAAACAAGAAAAGCTTGTCTTGAAGGAGCGGGTTCTTGAAAAAAGATAATTATAAAAGGAATAACGGGGGATAATTTATAATAAAAATCATAATACATTATTTACCCTTTCCACCCTTCAAGGCTAAAACAGCAACATCCCCCAAATGATAAATTCCACCACCTACCCATAAATTGAAACCTACAGAGGATTTGTAAATAAAAACTGCAAAAACCCACAATTCGGAAAAAACAATTCAATTTTTAAAAAACCCTAAACTGTTTTACCAATATATAATGGTGGCAGTTTAGTTGATATCTTCTGCTGGTCCCAATGGCAAATGTAAAAAAAAAAGCTCTTCTATACATTTTTTTTTTTAACCCCTTTCCCAGTCCGTCACGCAAGGGATAAGCAATTAAACACGATTTCCTTTTGGAAAACAATAAATCGGCCGCAAAATAAACTTTGTATGCCAAAACGTTTTTTTTTTATACAAAACACAACAACAAAATTTGCCGAAAAAATAGCCCCCCAGAGAGATGGTTTTTCTTTTTCTTAGTTTTTTTTCCTATATAAAAAAATTTGTATAAATATTTTAACCTGCCCTGCAATTTTTTTTTTTTTCAGCAAAAGTGTTTTTGGTTTAAAATAGAAGTTTTTTTTTTTGAATAAATAAAAAATATATATCAAATAACAAAATTTCGTATTTATTTTAATTTCGTAAATTAGAAGACAGATTCTTGAAGAACTATCCGAGAAGTTCCCCCCATAGTAAGAGCGTAAGGCGCTTATGGAAGTGGTAAACCACTGGTTGTTTTTTCCTATTTTTTTTTTTTTGTTATCCCTCCGTTTTTTGCCTGGTGCCACAATTTAATATTACTTATTTGCATAATGATGACCTAAGGCTTTAAAATGGTTATGGAAAATAGGAAAATTTTGTGTTTTTATCGAACAGGCCTTAAATGCATTAACATAGCAATAATGAAAACCTCTGAATTTTAATTTTCTTGGGTTAAATCTCCGAGTCCAAACCTGTAAAAACGAAAATATGTTTTATCCAATGGATTTGAAATCTATTGCAAACATAGAAAAAATGACCCCCTTAAAAAGATAATAATGAAATAAAGGTTGTTTTACATTTATTATCTCGGAACTGACCAAAAAAGTTTTTTTTTGATGAAGTTAAATTTTGCAAAGAAGCCTAAATTTCATGGTTTACGGGAATTGTTTATTTTCATTTTCATTGTTTTCCCATTTGTTGTTTTTTACTAACGCGAAGTCCCCCCCCCCCAATTCAATGAAGCTTAACAGCGTGTGTTTTTGGACGTCCCATATTGGCATGTTTTTTTCTTTAGGGGCCATGTTCAAAACAAGCTAACCCGCGCAAAGTGGCCGATTCTGTGGTCCCCGATTACCCTTGGAAGC
This sequence comes from Styela plicata, assembly GCA_963675895.2. Lineage (NCBI taxonomy): Eukaryota > Metazoa > Chordata > Ascidiacea > Stolidobranchia > Styelidae > Styela > Styela plicata. The sequence continues at coordinate 14,518 of CAVMBJ020000186.1, forward strand.
CGGCTTTTTTATCAACAAGCAGATGCCTTTTTTTGAATTTTTTTTATATTTGGTGAGACAGGTATTTTACGGTGCCCTTATTTATAGGGTGTTTAAACGAGTGCGACATTCCTTTGTTAGTTAGGAAATTTGTTTTTTTTTTTTATCCGGTCCCAGATAAAATACCTTTTTTTAATGTGTGGTTTTGTTTTTTCCCCAAGGTTAGAAAAATGTTTTTTATCAATATTTAGTGGGTTTTAGACTTTCTGGGAACCACTTTTACGTTAAATTTAATATTTTGGATATTTAGAACCTTTAGTCTAATCGATTGTTTCTCGGTTTTGTTTTTTCAATTTTGGGAAAACCACTACCCCACTTTGGACCCACTATGGCCTACCTAATCTAACTAGAATACCCCACATTCCCGCTTCTAACTAAACCCCCTTCTGGTAAAGTCCCATTTTAATTATTCACCAACAACTTGGAACTTATTTTACTGGCTGGATTTTATTGTTTGTTTTGGCAACACTGCTGTTTACTGAGACAGACAGTGGGAATTTTTTTTCCAACCCAAACAACTTAGAATTTTAAATGTTTGAACAAAAAGCAAAAGGCTTGGAGTCTATGGTTATTTTTTTTTTTTTTTTTTTTTATTCTAAACATTTTTTTTTACTGCTGTTAAACGTAACCCCCAAGTCTCCAATATCTATATAAGTAATGTGCGTCGAAATATATGTAAATTAAAAGGTAAGAAAGAAGTGGTAAAATTTGTTTTATCATCGCCGCCCCAGGGGGCAGGTATCCCTAACTAAACAGTGGGCCTGAATTTACCATTCCAAATATTTAAAATAGTCCCAAGTTGACCGGTATTCCCCATCGGCAGTGGTCTTAAACTTCAAAACTGGAAACATAACCGTTTATTTATTTTTATTCCAAATTTCAATTCGAATTAGTTGTGAATTTACAACAAAATTTAATCTACCTGGGCAAACAATATAGAATGATAAATCGCCGCAAATTTAATGTAATGCTACTGCATAACCATGCTCGCACTCGATGTAAAAGGACTGAACAGAATTTACTTCCTATAATTTTGGAAAATATTTGAAGATCCAATTTTTTTTATTATGTATTGGTTATATTCGAATGACATGGTTAAAACTGTCACCCCCAACCAACCCTTTTCAGTCCCCTCTCAAAAAAAATCCACTAAAAGGCAAAGGCACAAAAATTGCATTTTTTTCATCCCCAAACTCCCTTCTGTTGTTAAAATTCCCCATTTCATATATTTACATCAAAACAACAACCAAAAAAATATATAATAAAACCAACTTCCAACAAAACCCTCACAATATACAATTAAATTCATTTCCACTAAACACGATCCAAGGCCTAATTATATTTGTGAAATACAAACATTATCCAACGGTTCATCCCATTTGTTCCCGAAAACCAATCAGCACCATATTAGCTAAATTGGTAATATTTCTAAATACGTGGGAGTGGGGTTTTAATTTAATTTTCCAGAATTCCCCCAAGAGACTGAATTCCGAACCTGATCCGATCTGGGCCAAAAAAAACTTCCTGAAGTCCAATCCGAACCCGGAAAATCACGGCCCAAAATAGGCCCCCGTATCCCCCCCTGAAGTTGTTTGTTGTTTCCCCTGTTGTGAGGTGATCGGAGTGGACCCGGGTTTTTGGTGGGCAGTAAATATAAATTAAACGGTCCCTAATGGTGGATTGGTTTTTTTTTATTTTTTTTTGTCATAGGATGGTAATAACCCCGCTCCGTTTTTTTTCCTTTTTTTTTTTTCTATTCCAAAAGTAGGGCCCTACGGGCAATGAAGAAACCTTCGGTAATTTTTGGGCCCCCTTTTCGGTGTAGAATGGGCTTTTTTTCCTGTCTGATATTAAATTGCCAAAGACACGTGGAATATATTTTGGAGTCCCCCCCCCCTCATGTTATGGCACAAACACACATCTCTGCTTTTAAAAGTAAGGCGCCAAGAGACCTAATACACTTTATAAAATCATGAACAATTATATTATACCATTAACCGTAAGAGACCGTAAATTCATCGCCTTTCTAAATGGGGGTGAAAGAAGAAATTGCATCCAACCAAACATTAAAATTTAGTTTTTTTTGTCCCTGACACGAACTTGTTTGATTATTTTTGAAAAAAAACTTTTGAACCCATTTTTTTCTTCATCTCGTGTCATCAAATATTATCCCTAATAAAAAGAAAATTTTTGTAATCGATAAACAACATACATCAATTTTTTGTTTTTGTAAAATAGTTAAGCTTACAATTACAATTATTGAAACTTCTTTGTCCCATTTCACAACCGTATTTTTTCCTAATGGCCTGATTTTTTAATGATACAAAGTCACTTTTCATATTTATAGTCCACCCCCATTCCATTTGAGTGGGTTCAATCGGGAGCGAATTCCCTGGTTATGAGCAGTCCCACTTGTATGCTAACAACAGGGTTTTAGTGGTATTAGAAAGAAATTATGAACTTTCAGCTATACGGCCAATCCCTACTCACCTCCATTTTATTTGCACTCCTATATTGAAGCCGGGGGGTTTTTTCATGGATTTAACAAGTCGGACCTTGCATGGACCCTAGAACCTGGAAGATCTTTATTTCTGCGACGCCTCCTAATATTAATAAATTTCATTCCGGCCAATCGCCACGACCCCTCACACACATTTTGAGAGCATTTTTCCAACCAAGAAGTTCTCTTGCCATAGATTCCGCCCGAAAACTCTCCTTCGAAATCAACATGGCCGTATGTTTTAGAACCCTTTGAAAAAGCAAAAAAATTCGAAAATTGATTACTGGAGGATTTACCACAATTTTATCACGACATTTACGGCGACGTATGCACATTATAACCGGCGAAATTTTTTTTATCGAAAGTTTTAAAAAAATAACTTTTTTCAAAAGTTCCCATGTTTGGGGGTCGGTCGGTCAAGGGGGGAGGGTGACCATGGCCACCTTTTTTTGAGACCCCGCACACTCAATATCCCTGTCCCTCCTTTGTGCCCCCTCGAATTTATCGAAAGAAAAAGCTTTCGAAGGGTAAGTATTTATACAGCACAGCTTACATACTGCCAAAACTTTTAAAAATGGTTAGGTTTTTTAGGATTATATGCCCCCCTGAAAAATGAATTTTTTTGAATAGCAAATAAAAAAGTATTCAAAAGTTTTGCTTGTTTTTTGATTTTGTATTAAGATTTGCGAAACCCTTAAGAATTCCGCAAAAAGCATTTTTTTGTGTCTTTCTTTCCCAGAAAATGAAAAACACGTAAGGGGCCGGTGCATATCTGGTGACGGCATCTACGTCCCCCATTGTACATTTTCGTTTGAAAAAAATCCTCCTGTAAAAATTTCCCCCCAATCACTTCAGATTTCAAAAAATCCCTTTGAGCCCCCAGTTCCCCTCTTTGGCAGTAAAAAAAAAATAAATCGAATTCTCTCTGCGAAATCGTATACATTTAATACCCAAGGAATTTCCCAAAGCCTCCCTCTTTCCATTATTTTTTGTTTTTGTTTTCCAGTTTATTTTTTTTGGGTAGACCCCTGCCTAAACAAAGACTTTCATTTGTAAAATACTTTGGTGGAATAAGCACCTTTTTCCGTCCAAAACCACGTCCTACTAAAACAATATTCCTTCTAAACGAAAAAAATTTAGTTCCAATTTTCACCTTTGGACAAAAAATGCTTTATGGCTCAGTCACGTAAAACTATTGATGAGCACGAGTCCAGTCAGAAAAAAATTGGTATCCCCAACACAGATTTGGTGGTTTTTTTTTTAATATTTAATTTAAAATGATGGATATCCGCGTCCCCCCTAACTGGGCGCGACCCCCACCACGCCCCCTTACCAAAAATAATTAGCTAGCTAATGATTAAAAAAGCAATTTTTTTTCATGGGACCAAAAATTTTTTTGTTGTTGCATAGCGGAATACGTTTCTGCTTGTTTTGAGTGAAATTTTACACAAACAAGATAAAAAATTGTAAACACTATATATTGGGCTACTTTGACAACCAAAGCAGCAGCGAGTACTATTTTTTTCAAAGTATTGATCTAAACTGAATGGTTCCATATGGTAAAATGTAACAACGAAAAACAGGTTTATATATATATATATAAAAATAAAATATAAAGTCTCCCAGAAAATACAAAAAATAATGGGTAACGAGGAAAATAAATTTATTGTTGACATGAGCCGCGCGACCCAACAAATAATTTATGTATTACCAAGGGCCTACAGAAAATTTAGTGTTTGGGACCATCAACCCAGTGAATTGTTGTTTTGTATAAGTGGTATCTTTCCATGGTTTGATGAGACTAACTGGGGATGAGCTTGGTTAAAAGATTAAAGGCAAAACTAACTGATAAAATGTGGGTTCCCCCAGGGGAAAAAAAAAGTGTATTTGGGAAGGGAATACCTTTTTTGGCGGAAACCGTGGATTGGGGTTTGTGGTGGGAAAACAATTGAAATATAGAGCCCTTTTTGGTGGGGGGTGAAAATATTTCCATTTAAACAGTTTTAGAATCCCCTAATTTAAAATTTATACGTAATAATTGAAAAAAATTTTTAAAATATATTGAAAAAAATTAAAATTATTTTGATTTGGATGTTTTGGGTTTTTAATGGTTCAATAAGATGAATTCAAGTTTGGTTGGTGGCCTTGATTCATCCGGATGATCCACAATTGTCAAATAG
>CAVMBJ020000187.1:0-19085 GCA_963675895.2 Styela plicata
CACAACTTGTCTTCATTATCAAGAAATTTATATGCTAATATTAGACAACATATTCGAAGGTAATATATTTTCAATTCACTCCCAGTTCCCGCGTTGACGAAGAGGTTTTCAATTACATTTTTTAAAATGTCAAAATACAATAAGTTTTGGTGTTTTTTTATTTTTTCTTTTGTTTCTTTCAGTCGCCCACACGTATTCCGACGCGCAGAAAAAGTCGCAGACATGCGGAAATTTTTATGCCATCGATATTGTTAAAGGTATTATTTCGCAATTTTTCATTTCATTCTTTCATTTTATTTAGTAAAAGTTTATTTGCAAAGTTTCACTTATATTATTTTGGATTTCCAAGAATAAGCGCAATATAATATGTTATTTTAAAACGCGCACGAAAGGCAAATGTTTCTACAAGTCAGGCTTGAGTGAATACGCCCAGAAAAATTTAACTGATTAATAGGTTTGCATATTTTCCTCCTTATTACTTTCGTTATGTATGGCCACAGATTGATCGCCGTCTCACAGGCGCGGCCATCAGTGGCTCAGATCTAATTAAAAACACGTTCCAACGAATATTTTCTAATTTTTAATCAAAGTCATAACGGCAAGGAACCTCTTTGAGAGGACAAAAGCATTGGTTATGCCTAGCTCGACAGGCGTATCTAAATCAAAGTACTCTAAATATTTCAAAGAGCTAACCCACACACTCGAGAACTAACGAGATATCGGTTTATCGGTGTTGTAGAGGTAATTAAAATTCTTTGAGGACCTTAGTAATTCTTATATTACTCTTTCTTTCTATTGTATTATTTTCGTTATGTTCTACGCTTTTGAATAACAAGTTATCTATTTGTTTTTTTAGACAGGCGCCCCGATCCGTTCGGATTTAATTTTTGGGATGTAGAATTTACATATTGAATTTTCGCTGTTATGACTATACTGCCAAGGCATTTACGTTGATTAACACATATTTTTGACTAGATGTTGTAGAAGATGAGATTTAAATTTCGGACATTGGGCCTTTGTGACTATGCGGCTTGTATCATCTTCTTGTTGTGCATGAGGGGGGAAATATGTGTTTTTTGAGATAGAGTAAGGTTGTTCCAACTCTTGTGCGATCAATGGACATCTTGCGTAGCTCAAAGCACTTTTACTACATTCTTAACATTCCACTTATAAAGTTCGACAATCAAATAGCCATTCCCATTATCAAGTATTCTTGTACGAGCGCGAACCCAAAGTATTTCTATTTATTGGTTAGAAATTTACTATATTGCAAGTGGTGTTATGGACCTACCAAGTTTACGTCTGAGGATATGGCTGCTGGCATTAAAACTATTTTTGGTCATTTATTGATTTGATTTAACAATTTCATAGGCGCACAGTTATCTTCTAAACGGAAAAAAAAACTTTTGCTGGGTGAGGAGACCATAGCCTCAAGTAATGGTGCGTGGCCTAATAACGAAGACGTTTGTGTTCTAGATAAAGATGGTCCAGTTAAGGTTATCTGTTAACAAGGCCGGCCAAAAAAAAAAACAAAAGCAAAAAAAACAAAACAAAAAAAAAAAAACAAAAAAAAAAAATAATAAAGAAATTCGAATCGGTATTATCTAGATAATTCGATCGTTATTTCGAATAATTCTTTTCGAATCGGAGCGAAATGATAATCGCGCGATTGTTATTGTGTATTGTTTAGAATGCCGTTTCTTCTTCTTCGCTGCTAAATTCGATTCAAAATTAACGCCCATACCCTTCAGCAAAGCATTTGTGGAAAAGGGGGAAATAGGAAATAGAGGAGGAAATACCATTAAAAAACTTAACTCCACTATAGCGGTGATTCATCTTCTTCATTCATCCGGATGGATTATATAGCATCAAACAAAACTATTACTATAGCGTTTTTGTCCTCATAATCAGCCAAACTTAGATACACTCAAATGAATTTTTCAGCCTCATCCAGAGTAGACAGATGACCTTGATAGAATGAAAGACTGCACTATTACGGGTTTTCACTCCTAAATATTTTACGTCCAGTAACATATTTGTGGCATCAGTTTTGTTGTTGCTAGAAAATTGTTTCCCAACCTGTATTTACGGCGATTTGTAATTAAATAACGTGTTACTGCATTATTTTAGACTATTTAATACTAAAAAACATATACTGTTAAGCATGAGTCATGATTGAGCGCTTGGCCAAGACGGAGTGCCATCTGTGAAATGCTTGACAAAATTCCCTTTTCTGGCTGAAAAAAAAGAAATTCAAAATAAATCAGACACCATTTAATTTGAAGTTAAAACGCCGGATTGAAAAAATGATAGGGCTTAATATAGCGGTATTGAATCGTAAAGAGTTTTATTTAATATTTTTGTAAATGTGGCATTCTATTAAAAAAATAAATTATTTTGGCAATGAAAGCTTGAATAGATATCAAATTAATGCTTTTTTCTAATTGCTGATTTTTGTGTATTCAATCTTAATCAATGTCGAATCTGGATATTGAAATTTTAAAACGGATATTTCAACTTTGGTTTTTTCTTTAGTAGTTTTTTAAAATAAATAATAAAAAAAAACCATTTGTATATGGTTTTACTAATAAAATGAGTTTGGAATGCTTCTATTTAGTTTTATAATTTGCTCCGTGACGCTTTTTCGTAATGAAAACGATTTATAAAAGAATCGGTTAGATGGTAAGATACCACTCACAGCACCCCTGTATATAACGGTCAAGGTTCTATTAGGGATATTTAATAAAGTCCCAAACCTACCTTCTTATCAATCGATAATAACATAATGGATAAAGGGATATTTCTCAATTGTGAGATTGTGATTTCATCCCATATTTTATATATAAAATGGCAAAGTTTCATCTTATATTATTTTGGAAATCCAAAAATACGTGCTATATAATAAGTTTGTTTAAAACGTGCATAATGCAAATTTTCTAGTCAGGTATTGAGTGAATACGCCAGAAAGAAAAATATAACAGATAATAAGTTTACTTACATATTTTCATCAAAAATTAGTTTCGTTAAGTATGATGTCACAGATAGATCGCGCCTCACAGGAGCGCCCGTCAGAAGGCTTCGGACCTAAACAAAACACGTCTAGAGCCAAAGAATAATTGTTTCTAAATGAGAGTCATAACGGTAAAAAACCCATTTGAGTTGGCAACTCTTTTGGTTATTGCCTCGACAGGCACCTAAAAAATCCAAAGTATAAAATAAATTCAAAGGGTTAACCCCACAAATTCGAAAACTAACAGAGATAAGGTATCGGTTAGAGTTAAATTCCTTGAGGCTTACTATTGTGTTATGGAATTACCCGAGACCCTTTCTTTATATTTGTATTATTTTGGGTTTGATATTGTGGTCAAGTACTGGACTCACATTTTCTCTTTCTCTTTTCATAAAAGAACAAATCCTTCCGCAACAACGGAGTTATTGAACAACAAGGTATTACTTGTTAAGCGCCGCCATTCGAATTAAATATTTTGGACGTAGAATTTTTGAATATTGAAATTTTCATGTATGACAATACGGTTAAGGATTTTGTGTTGGTACAAGCATATTTTTGATAGATGTTAAGAAGATGATTTTAAATTTTCGACATTCGGGCTTTGTACTAATTTAGGCTTGCATATCTTCTTGCTATGCAGTTAGATATGTGTTTTTTGTAATGTTTTACTGTTATGCGAGACACCCTTTGTTTTGAATAAAATCTGTCTTTGTAGATCAAAATGTTTGAAAGATTAAAATTTTTAATAAAATTGAAAAAATAGATGTTTCAGATGTTCAGATAAAAATTTTTATACGGCTGTGTATAATTTTTATGACAACCTACAAAACAGTGGCGTTTTACTATTTAAATAGAAAGGAGATAGCGAATGAGAGAGGGGATTGCAGAGTGGTGTACTGTTGTTGGTAGTAAGTTAGTGTTTTCTAAACATTGTTTTATGTTTTATGGGGGGCACTGATGTCTATGTGGGGCATCTGTGGCTCATGCGTGACAAAATAAATATTTCTGACGTGAAAAAGTATCGGGGTAATAGCGCCACAGTGAGAAACTTAGAAAAGAATTTCAAAGAATTTTTAGTAAAACAGTGTAGTGGAAACGTAAACCATCGTTGATTCCTGGCACACAGTCGAAATTTTTATAGTCCTATGTTTTCGAATAGAAAAATTTTGATAGGTTCACGTTCGTGTGCAGCAGATCGGTTATGCCGAAGATCGTATTTATTTTCAGGTTCAAATATCTTCCATTTCTGGCAGTTTCATCACAGAGCCTGTCTCTAAGACAATGCGTTTTGTGGATATTGCACTGTCCACGGCACACACTAAAAAACGATTTGTGTTTTACAGGATGCTTAGTGGGACATACCCTTATCAGTGAAAACATGATAAATATTTTATAAACCCAAAATATCAATTTGATTCTCAACTACAACCCTAAATAGGACTTTTTATAACCAGGAAAAATAGAGTTAGATGCGTAACTCATATATTGAACATAAAAATTTGTTCGCACGCCACTTTTGTTTTAAATAGATTCAATATTTTACTGTCGAATTAAAAACAAAAAGACAATTGTTTTTTAGCTCTTTATGATAATATCACATGTATCCTTATTTGAGTTTTGTGACGTTCTCATACTTTAAACCTGATTTTGGACTTGTAGCATATTTGACTTATAAAGGTCTTCTGATTGCTTTGTTTACCGTGTTCATAATCATACAGTCTTGAAAAAATGAAAAAGCCTGATTTTGATCGCATCTTTGCTTGTTGCAGCAGCTGGCGATAGTGTTGGGATATTGCGGCTTTACTGGCGACCACAGGATGGATCACTTTTGAAGCCTCATTAGGTACCGGCTATCCCACAGCCAGCGATGTGGGACTGTTTCAAAAGTTGCGTTGGAGAGGTTCTGTGTAGGAAACACGATAAGTTTAATGTTCCATCGGAAACTTTTTTTGCTAGATACTATCTTTTTTCGATACGGTTCGGGTGGGTACAATTAGGCATGGGTGAACTGTACCTTGTCTGGGCGTTTTACCACCAATTCAGCTGAAATTTTGACGTTTGTTTTTGGTATAATAGCAAACTTTCATTTTATCTCCACTCCTCCACCAGAGTCGGAGATCTTCCGCTACCGCTGCATTTAGGTAGAAGCTCCAGGTCTTCCTAAGAGATAGATTTTTCAATTAAAAAAATATGAAAATATAAAACTTGTGTCGTAGGTTTGCTTCATTGCTGCTTCTTCGCCTTTTTTCAAGTAAGTTGGACTAAACCCCATCTAATCCAGTTCACCGTTCTCTATCCCAATTAAAAAAAAATTTAATTTTTGATCAATCATGAGCCACAGATGGACCGCGCCTCGACGGCACGATCCATTCACTGACTCATACTTAACAAACAATGCGTTTGCATAAATTTTGTCTGTCTTGGGGCATTCTCTGCTATTCTTGGCCGACCCCGGCACATAACCATCGACGTGTTAATGGACATAGAGTACTTCTTTTAATATGAGGAAACGAAATAGTTTATTAAATAACCATTTTTCGTTAAATCCTCCTTTTATTCCGCGTTTCTGCTATGATCCCCCCCCTCTATTTATATTTCAGCCCCCAGGACAGCAGACAAAGTTGCATTGGCAATTTCTCGCTATGTCTATTCTTGCATTGTTTGCTGCGCATGTTTTCTTAACTGTTATCACTCTAGACAACAAAAAAGGAATGGATGCGTATGTGCTGGAGTCCTATGCCCTCATGTCAGGTAAGGCTAAAATTTGCTTTTGAGAGAATTATAACATTTTTCATTTGAGGACCCAGGATATACTTTGTTAACCTTGAATTGTCAGTTTTGTATCCACTGTGACAAGTGTTACGGTAAATTTACTGTTCGTTTCCAGTGATTTGCAATAGTTTTCAAAATTCAAAACCGCCATGTTAATGAGATGAATGTCAAGTATGGCATTGGTCAAAGGGCATAATAAACAGATAGCTTTATAGACTTAAATTTTTTGACTTCACACCCGAAAAATACAGCTTGTGGTAAAAAAGCGGTAATTTTTATTACACTTTTGTTACAGTGTCTCTCTAGTTTGTAGTTAATAGCAATCATATGATGATTTTCGCTTTTAAAATAACATGGGTTAGGTTCATTACATCAAATAACTACGGCTCGTGCACCTACGCTTCATAATCCGTATGCGTAACCAATAAATCTTAGAGGGGCGCAAAGCGTATTTTTCGCAATGGAGTAGAAGCATCTGCCTTTTGATTGAACTGCGTTTGTTTGATGATATTTCGATGGGGGGGGTTTTTCAGTGAATGCAAATCATGGTTCTGGGAAAATGAATATATTTATACATTAGATCAAATCTCGTTGAATCGTTGATCGGATTTGTCTGAGTGTTGATTATAATTCTACTGTTGTGTCTGTGTAGGCTTTGTGTAAATGCTGACGAACAATAAAAGTGCTTGGTGCGATGAATATATATATAAATAATAAATCGAATTTGTCATCTCCTGATCCCTACCATGAATATGTATCGAACACAACCAAACAACGCTAATGGACACAGAGGAGTAGTTTAAATCGGTCATCCTGCTGACTAGACATTTCGCGCTTTTGGGCCTCGGATTTTCATGGAAAATTGGAGCAATTAGGACGTCACGTGCATCAGTCCTATAACTTGCGTTATTTGGTGAACATTTGTTTCCTTTTTTTAAAAATCTATTAAACCGTAAACAATGGTATTATTTTTATCATTTTTAGCTGTCTACTTTTTTTGTCGGGACGTTGGGGGAACATATGGAGGTCTGTTTTGTCGGCTCTTTAGCGTCCAATTGTCTGGATTCAATCTGGGATATAGTTTTTGCATTGGCGTGGTGTTTCTGGAGTGCTGTGTATTGTATCTGCCCGTGCTCTCCTTTATTGGGAAAATAAAACTTCACGATTGTACAGTTAGCGGTGGTTTACCTTGACTGGGTGAAAAATTGAATTAACCCAGAGAAACTCATATTGATTGATTTTATTTTTCTCTTTCTTTATTTTCTCTATCTAGCTATTTTACGGTCTCACGAAATTTAAAAAGACCTAACCATTTTTTTTTTTAAACTTCCCCAAATTTTCGTCATTTTTTTCAATGAAAGAAAAAATTGAAAATTGTAAAAAATGACATAGTTCATTGACAAACACCTTTGAAAACGAAATGTTAAATCTAAGTTATTGTTGTTATATTCAAGCTTTGAATATCATGTAAGTGGACTGTGGGAATGGCTAATTTTATCAACCGGGGATTCGTTTGGGAAAAAATGTTTAAAAATAATCTTTGAAAACAGAAAAAATATAATGGTAGCCAAAAATTAATGGAAGTATCACGTTTCAGTAAATTTTTGAATATAATTCTCAGCAAACCACGTACGGGGTTAACACATGAATGATACAACTTACATTATATAGTTCATCAAAAAGGTCTTTCTTTGTCTAGTGTGTTTTGGGTAACAATGGCAGTAAAAGTCACCCGCATATGAGCCCACTTCCTACCCAATCCCCACACTGTAAACCCAAGTTCAGTTAAATTTAGTGATTCCCCCCCCCTTCATTAGCGGTAACTTGGATTATTTCAAAAGTTAAAACCCCGCCATGTTGATGGCATCAATGTCAATTATGGGCTGTTTTGATTGGACCGCCTCAAAATCTCTCTTTTAATTTTTCCATTAGAAGTGGCCTCTGAGACAAGACATCGAAATTAATACCTAAAAGGCTAAAAGGAACTCCAATTCAAAGAGCTCCTACCATATAAAGTGGCCAACCACTGCATTCGAAGCGGAAAACATGCCCATTACAGAACTAAATCATTGTGGATAACCCTGCAGTGAGTCCGGTATTTTGTCCCGCCCCAAAAGAGGAAAACCATCTATCACTTTTCTTTTCAATTTTGGTCAGCCTCCTTCGGTTACGAACCGGAAGAAAATACGGTTAGAAGCCCTTTTGGCCCTTCGATTTTTGTCATATTTGATCAGAAATCGATTGTGTTTTCTCTTCAAAGATAAAAATTCCACATCAAAGTAACAAATTTTGTTCCTGTCAACGAATCGTGATTAATTCAAATAATTTGTTTGCTTCGAATCGATTCGAATCAATCGATTCATATTGCTTATGCCCTAGCTATGAAGAGTCAGTACAGATCCAATTACAGACAAAATCCCAAAAATTAATTTTGCTCAAATAAATCTTCAAATAATAATTGTGCTTCGAAATCGATTCGAATCATCGATTCAGTATTACTTAGCCCTAACAATGAAGAGTTCAGTACCAGATCCAATTACAGCAAAAAATCCCAAAAATTATTTTGCTCAAAAGAAATCCACAAACATAATTTGTGCTTCGAATCGATTCGAAATCATCGATTCAAAGTTAACTTAGCCCTATCTATGAAGAGTCAGTTTCAGATCCAATTACAGCAAAATCCCAAACATTATTTTGCTTTATTAAAATCGATATATTTTTATTGTAAAAACGAAACGTTACCAGTTTTTTACACATAAACACAGGGTAAAGTTAGTCAAAATTTGAAAACGGCTTTTTGATGACATTTGTGCCAATTATGTTGATGGAGTTTTGCGTCGGCCCAAAGAGGTATCCAATCTTACTGCACACTTTAACGAATTTTTACTTGCCCTTTTTTATTTCCCCCTCAGGATTTCAGCCAAAACTCCGGCGGCGAACCAAAAAACTTATTGCCTTGGCAATCGCTCCGGCATTGCAATATAATGCTATGAATTAATCTCGCTTAGGGTAAACCCGCATGTATTAGCTTTTTTTGAGGCCTTTCCTCGTTTTTTATATATTTTGTCGGAGCCGGAGTCGAACAGCCGGGTCATTCATTAATGGGAACTCTTTGGCAAGCTTCCGCCACCGCGTTCCCACACACCGCACACCACACGCCACCACGGCAGCCAAATTGCACGAACTTACATCCCATCCAAAGGGAATTACTTGCCCTTGTCGTTGTAGATGAGCTTCATTACCCTTTGTAAGGAGTTGCTCTTCACTGATTGGAGTTATTTTCTCTTGGCAGGGCCACCCCTCCAGGGGTTCTAACAGACAGAAGGAAAAGTCAAACGTAATCCTTAATAATCTCGTCCAGGGTAGACTACTCACTATATTCATAAGATAGCAGTTCAGATTCCCTTGGAACTTTTCCTGGTTAGCCTGGCAATTTTTTCACCATATTATGAGGCCTCCAAATAAAGCTAATGGGCCCCCGTCTCGTGCACACCCCGTAATAGGGGAGGGGGTGCCTAAGAACGGTCCAACAATTTTTTTAATTTTTTTTTTCCATAACGTTTCGTGGGTTGAGGGGAAAATTTTTTTCCGGTGAATCATTCCCTGCGAAGAATAAGTCCTGACGTCTTCGCACTCTGCGAGAACCAACAACTCAATCCTGGAACCTCATCTTTCTGATTTCAGTGGTTGAATGGTTTACTTGCCTCTTCTACGCAAGGATCCTTCCAGGGTAGGGTGCAACGCACTTGCTGTCTACTTCCGTAGCAATCTTCCTGTAGCTCGTGCATCCGGTGAAGCCCCCTCTAACGTGCCTTGTGGTTCCCACGGGGCAAGCGGCAATTTGGGCGAAAATCATCTTCCACTGCTACCCACCTTTTTTTTTACATTTGGCAACAACGAAAATATCAAACTTTACAAAAAGGCTTGGGAATATTTGTAAGACAAGTTTCACAAGTTTTGAAAACAATAACGTGAGCACCGAATCCACCAAATACAAAATCCCAGAACAAAAAATCGGTTCCAGAGATTTTTGGAAAATAATAAATAATGTAATAAACAGGGGTAAAATCTAGTTATTCCTCCCCTCAATTTTTAAATGGTCCTGAAATTTTATCTTCTTTCGTGGTTTGTCTCAGGAATGTTTTCTAAAAACTGCAGCATTGAGTTTTGTTTTCTGGTTACCCATGAATCGCCACACCTAATTTTCCCCAAACTCGATTCGAACTTGTCTCCCGGTCCCGACATCTGTGATTCTGAACGATTTCGTTCACCTGAGTTGTCCGCTATTTTGTCCACACTGTTTAATAAATGTCTCAAAAGAATGCACCTATCCCCGACACATGGAAATGTTGCAACGATTGTGTCGTCATTCAAAAACTGTGGCGAACTGATCCCAATGAGCCTCTTACCATCATTCAGTAAAATTTTTGATCAGGTGGTAAATAATAAAATTTTTGGGGGACATCGGAAATCTTTTTTCTCTCCTCACTGCCAAGCAGTATGGTTTTCCGTCGTTTGCGCTCTACTGCTGACTTTTTGACAGTAATAACTGACGAAAAATTTCGTGCTCTTGTCGCTGTGGGGTAGCCAAAGTCGTTTTTCACTAGACATTTTTTGGCCAAAAAAAAACGCGTTTCGACAGAGTTTGGCAACAAGGTCTTTTGCAGAAAAATTCAATTGTATGGGATTTCAAGTCAACTTTTTTAAATTGTCGAATCTTTTTATCCAATCGCAAGATTAATACTGTTTTTGGACGGAAAACGATCAGGAACTTAATCCTTTTTCATTCGGTCTCACCGTCACAGGGATCGATTCTTGGTCCACACACACTTTGTTTCTTGGTATATTAGGTTTTGACCTGCCTGATGATTTGATATGTATTTGTATTAATTTATACGCTGACGATACAACTCTATATTCTTGTCTCAATGAAAAATCCCTCCCGGTTAAACGCGTCTAGCTCTGGCAAAAATCGCATGAGCGTGAAATTATTGCCACGTAAATCTAATGTGAGTTAACACTTAGCATGTAATTCTTATGTCGAGAATACCAAAGTTATTATCAGTTAATCGTTACACTAATACGTAATGCAACTCTAAATTCATTATCTGGTACGGTTGTGAAGGAATCTTCAAATATTCGTCTTGTTTGGACCTCGCACTGTTTAAGTACATAAGTTCGAATAAGTATGTCCACTAGTAATTGCACTAAACCAAAGCCTAAATGAAAGTCGCTTTTTCTCTATATTAAGCTCGCTATTATTTCACTTCCCGGAATCATTCTTCATTTGTACAAAAAAAATCACTGATCCCGACCCTACATGGAGTGCTGCTGCCGCCTTTGGGGTACTGCCGCTGGTTACTGTTCTTAGCATGCTCGATTGTATTCATAGGCGTGTGATCAATATTATTGGCCCCAAAACTTTCTTCCGATCTGCCAAGTTTTGTCACAACAAATCCCGTCGCAGCGTTGCCTCGCTTTGCTTAGGTTTACAGATATTATAATGTCTTTGTTCAGGTGACCTTTCCTGCTCTCATTCCTCCGAATTTTTTATTTAATCGGTCCACACCAATTCGCAGCCTAATGCTCTGTGGAGGTTCCCAAAATGGCACAAAAGTTTTTATGCAAGAAGTTTTTTTCCAAAAATTTCCCAAACTGTGGAAATCCTAGCCTTCCATTCCCATTGCTTTCCTGACCGCGTTGATTTACGAGGCTTCAAAACTCGCGTTAATAGACATCTATCAGGGATGGGGGGTTCCCTAGTTCCTATTCCTGCATTTTAAAGTATGCTCTTCGCAGGTTAGTGGTTCCAGGAGAATTTTTCAGTATGATTTGCCTCCTTATGCCTTGCTCTGAGAGAATGTTTTAATCAAAAAAAAATTGTAGGTGGCTAATCTAGTTTTCAAGTAATTTCTGCTGCGCGCGGAAGAGGCTCAAAAAATGTTGAGATTTTCTAACATTAAACTTCCTCAATACAGTTAGTGATTATAGATTATTATCAGATTCATGTGAAACCCATTGGGTCTGGAGTGGTGAAATTGAAAACAAGCTATCTGATTCTTTTTTATCTGACAAGTTTTCAATGTATAATCTACATCTCATTCTGGTGTAATTGTACTTTGTTTAAACAAAGCTTAAACGTAACCTGCCGACTTTTCTTTCCTCCTGCATGGATCGATAATGGACCGTCCTTGAAGGCATCGTACATCGCCCTCGTGCTTGATAAAAAAAGTAAAAGTTATCAACAGTAAAGTGATATATTTTAAGCATAGACAATAGATCCAAGTTTCTAAAAATCACGAGTCAATTTTATTGAACAAATAATTGGTTCAGTAACATCACAACCGCCGTCACGACCAAATTCAATGATCGGGGTAGAGCGTGACTATTGTCCCTAATTTTACTCATCAATATTTCATCTACGTCTTGTAAGGCATTCAAAAGTATTAAAAATATTGGTCGAGTAATATTTTTCCTCGTCGGAATTGTGACGTTGAACATTTTCATAAATGATAAACTGTTTGAAGACGACCAATATGATTTTTTGACTATGAAAGTGACAACTCAGCAG
This sequence comes from Styela plicata, assembly GCA_963675895.2. Taxonomy (NCBI): domain Eukaryota; kingdom Metazoa; phylum Chordata; class Ascidiacea; order Stolidobranchia; family Styelidae; genus Styela; species Styela plicata. The sequence continues at coordinate 12,354 of CAVMBJ020000187.1, forward strand.
GTAATTTTTTCGTAATTCATATCTTTGAGCATAACTGCTCCCTGTCTATTTATTGTTTAGGATTAATAATTTTTAGAAGTAAATATAAAAATCGGATAAAAAAAAAAACACGTAACACGGTGACTTAATTATACAAAGCGATAGTACCCATGATGCCTTTTTCGAACATCGAAAGAGTCAAAAAAGTTTTTCAAACATCGCATAATTTCCTCGGTAGCAATACATCCTTCATTAACAAGTCCTATATGTAACGTGGCTCTTTAGAATAGTTCTAATAGAATTTTCCTTCCCTGCGTGACGAAAAAGGTCCACAAAAAATGAATGAGTTTGCTGGTAAGTAGCAGCTCTTTGCTATTCAGTGTTCGTTAGTTGGTTTTTTCTTATGCACTACTTTCCAGCCCTACTCAGATCGAATTTCAATCCCGAATTTCAAAGTTCACATCCTTTGGAATATATCTTCTTGCATTTGATAGTTTTCATTCATCCCGAGTTTTAATGAATTTTACTCAACAACTATTGTACACAGACGTTTCTCGATTTTTATTAGCTCAATAGCATTTTCCTTATTCTTACCTTTCCTAGAAAGTCTATAAAACCACATAACAAAACCCATTCCGATTATCAGTATTTTGTATAACACCCACACGTTTTCAATATTGTAGAAATTTACTATTTGCAAGTGTGTGTTTACAAGTTTACGTGAGATTGTCTGCTGCATACAGCCATTTTTTGTCATTAATTAATTGAATTCCTAATTTCAGGCGCACAGTTAGCTTCGAAGGGGAAACACTTTTATGGAGACATAGGTCAAGTAATGGTGCTTGCTAATAACGAAAATGTTGTTTCTAGGTAAGATGATTAGTGATATATGCTATAATAGAACTGAGCAAAAAAACAAATGATGTTGAATTCGAATATGATTCAGGAACATTTTTTTCGGATCGAGCAAATGGCCTCGTTTGAATTGTTCAGGATGTCCGTTTCTTCGGTTCTAAATTGATCCAAATTAACGTCAATACCCTTATCAAGGCCTTCATGTGCCCAGAGAGTTTGATGAGGTTCACGCCTGACATCTTTATCAATATCAAATATGGAAAGATTGCTTCGCTTAAGAAGTTACATTCCACTTGTGGTCTATATTTTACAATAGAAATTGCCAACAGGTCAATTTATATTTCCAATGTTATCACGATTCAGCCTGGTCTGTTAATTAATCCCAAACCTACCTTCTTTCTATCTGTTACCTCGATGAATATTGACTTTAATGAAATAAAGTTTCTATAGAAATATACATAAATATATTTATTTTGAATATCAAATCCGTAAAAACTTACAATTAAATTTAAATAAAAAAAAAAAAACGATTTTACAATACAAAAACAAAAAATAAATAAATTGTTTCCGTTTCCACATGAAGTATGCGGAAAAGTAATGGTGAAAAATATCGATATACAGTCAAAAATGCTATTAAAATCATCACAATAATTTTTATTAAAAATCTTTTTCGAACACAGTCCTCCGATTTTCAGTATTTTAGTCACTCTATACCTACATGTATTTGAATCAAAGATTTAAAAAGAGCATAGTTATGCTTATATTTTTACAGAAGATTTGTATTTTCAGAGAGAATCCTAATGCAAGAAATACCCGGACATCCAGCTAAATGACGATGGGGTTTAGAATTATTGACCTAGCGTAGATTCCTGTGTTTCGTCTTGCTTTTTGAGATGGCCAAAGAAACATAAGACGTGGCCGGTGGCCTCATCATCTAGAGTAGAAAACATCAAATGAATATAGCGAGGTTGCCTCATCACCATCCTAAGTGGATATCATCAAATGAACTTTACTATTGCGGTGGCCTCATTATCCATACTGAGTAGATAGCGACCAAACAAACTATACTATAGCGATGGTCTCATCATCATTCAGAGTAGATACCGAGTCGAATGAACTCTACTAATAAGCGTTAATCTCGTCATCATCTTGCCTTCTATACCCACCAAATGAACTCTATTATAGCGTGGTCCTCATTTATCATCCTGATTGGGATACCATCAAATGAAATCTACTATTAACGTGGTCCCTCATAACAACCAGAGAGTAATACCATCAAATGATCTCTACTATACGGCGATGGTATCATCCATCATACTGAGTAGATATCATCAAATGAACTACTATAGTCGTGGTCTCATCATCTCATCGTGAGTATATACCATCAAATAAACTCTACTAAAGAGGGGGTCCCATCATCATCCTATTAGATACCATCTAATGAGACTCTGCTATAGCGATGCCCTCACAATCATCCAGAGTAGATACATCAAATGAACTGTACTATGGCCAAGGTCCACATTGTCATCCTGAGTAGATACATACCATTAAATGAACTCTACTATAACGGTGGTCTCATAATCATCCAAAGTAGATACACACTCAAATAAATTTCTCAGCGTCATCCAGAGTAGGCAAATGAACTGTACTCCTACGGTTGAATTCTGTATATACGTTTACGTCCCAGTAACATCTTGTGGGCATCAGTTTGTTGTCGCCTAGAATTTGTTTTCCAACCTGTATTTGCGGCGATTTTTAATTAATATTGTGTTATGTTGCATTATTTTTGACTATTTTAATAATAAAAAATATATATTGTTATTAAACCCGAATCAATAATGATCGCTTCACCATGACGGGGTCCAACTGTGAATCATGGTTTTGACAAAATTACCTTTCTGGCTGACAAAAGATATTCAAATTTCAAAAGGAATCGAAACCATTTAATTTAAGTAAAACAATGGATTGAAATAAAGAAGAGGTTTATTATAGCTGTATTGAATCGTAAAGTTTTATAAATATATATTTATGTAAATGGCATTCTATTGAAAAAAACAATTGTTTGCAATGAAGCTTTGAAAAGTATCAAAATTGAGCCTTTTTTCTAAGGGCTGTATTTGTTTTTACATACATTTTATCAATCTCGAAAGCTGGATATTGAAATTTTAACGGAGAATTTGACTGCTTTGGCTTTTCTTTAGTAATTTTACAAAATAAAAAAAAACGTAATATTTTTTTATTAGAAAAAAAAGTGTTTGAAATGCTCCTATTTTGTTTTATAATTGCTTCCATACGCTTTTTCGTAATAGGCGATTATAAAAAGAAACAGTAGGGTAGAAACTACTCACAGTAACCCTATTATAACGTTCAAGTTCTTTTTGGGTTGTTTATGGAGTGTATTGCAGTTGCTTCATTATGTACTAAGCTCTTTGTCATAAGAAGTGTCACCGTCGGTACGTTTTGGTCTTTAGGAGCCACTTCCGACATTGCAGAGTGAGTTAATCTTATTGAAAAATAGCAAAATTTCATAATGATAGAAGGAGAGAGGGTTGAAAATTAACTGACAGAGAACTCGATATCAGAAAGTTGATTACTAAGAATAAGTTGGATCGACAAAAAACGCATTCAAAAAATCAATTTTTGATCATCCGGAAACCTCCGGAAATATTTTATAATGCGAATGCACACATACGATTACGCGTCTTTAGTAGAAGTGTTGATTTGAAGAATAAAATTACTGAATCGCCAAAAACATTTTTTACAAGAAATATATGATATACCTAATTTTTTCATAGTAGTGCCTACTTTTTCACAACCAGGTAACCTAGATATATTTTTCTACTACCTATTTAATAATTAAATAAATTTAGCTATTTTACCGAGTAAAATTAACTCGATAAAACCCCAAACAGACTAATCAGTAAAAGTTAAACTATGTGAATCAGATAACTGTGAAAGTAAGTACAAAGTACTTTGAAACGAAACTCGGTAAACTACGGTACTTTATCTATATTGCTAACAATACTAACACTCAATCCTGACTAGAACAATTTATGGCGCATAGATTAAATGGTAGTCCTTTCTTTTTTCTCGATATTGCCATCTTTATAATTACTTTTGCTCCTAACAAAAGCATGTTTCTTCCATTATTTTTCTGACTGGGTTAAGACTTGAGCTGGGCAAAACTCGAATCATTTGATTCGGATAAATTTATTGAATCTGGTCTAAATCACTAATTGTCGTATAAATAAATAAACATCCCTATTTTACTATAACAACTGTGTCTTTATTATGAAAATTCCAGAAATTTATAATTCCAATATTAGGTAATATATTTTCAATTCACACTCCGTGACCAAGACAAAAAATTACATTTTTAACTGACAAAATACAATCGATTTTGGTCAAATTTGTCACTAACTTAATTTAGCTAATTCGTATAAAACATTTCATGTTTAAATAGAATAAATTTGCGCTCAGTAAACAATTTGGATCAACGAATCAAATTGCCAAGCCCTAGTCCCGACACGACACTTTAGGGCTTTGGTACATCGTTCACATGTTCGAATGACATAAATTTTTTTTCCACTTGAGCCTAGCCCAAAATCGTACAACCCTCTTTTTAAACATGGACATAATAATTTGATCTGCCGGTGCTAGACATGAGCCCTTACAAGTGTGACTCTACGACAAAATAACCACATGAGAATTGACCCACTGTCCCCACAAGGGTATTGTAGCCACGCAGAACACCAATAGAAACGAACAAAATAGCCTCAGACCGAAGTTGCTTTTCACACGTTGGTTATCGTCATTCAGAGGGGGATCACCGCGAGAGACCCCTGTGCGGATTCAATATCCGCGTGAAGACCTATCCTATGTATCTGTATTTTTTTAGTTCAGTGCTACAACAAAATACTTAAGTATTTGAATACTATAGACAAAAATTTCAGTCGGAACAAACTTGTATGTTAAATATCAAAATCCCCAACCAAGTACTTCTAACTTTCACTGGAGTGATGAAATAATAATTATGACCTTATGTTCTGTAGTTTTGATTTAAAAATGTAATCAGGCCGTGATGATAAATAAGCAACTTCTGAGTTTCCTTTCATAAAAAAAAATTAGATACATATTACCTTGAATCATTTTGAATGAAAGTCAGCTCAAATTTAAACAAATACTCATAAAAAACAATGTGTTTTGATATAAACTTTAAACGAAGAAGATGATACAGACTTATTTTGATGTCCTCAAACAAAAAAATTACAAAGTTATCAAGCTCAATAACTTACACAGTCAGAAAAGAAAATGAATTAAATACACCAGTGGTGATATTTTGCTCAAACTATCCCTGAATATTTTAACTAAAAAACATAAATATATTGGCTTCTCTGGAGATGGAAAATAGAATGTGGCGAATCAACAAAAATCAACTTTTTTGATTTTGATTTTGATCAAAATTTTGATTGAAGGTGGTGAAAAAGACATAAGTGCATCTTTGAACTACAAAAACCAAGAAGACAACCATAGAAACCAATTGGTATATACTAGCAGTTTGAAATAAATAGTTAATCATCTTCGAATAATATTTTGTTTTAATTATTTCCAATCTAAAATTGTACTGTTATCTCATGTTAGTTTTCAAAGTTTGTGTGGATCATGCCTTCGAAAACAATTCAAGCTTTAGGTTAATAATATGCGCTGACGAAGCCATAATCAGGCATCGCAACTCAAAGATGATTTTTTTAAACCGCTATTGCTCAATTAGTACAATTTATTCTTTGGAACTGTGTTTTTTGTTAGGTCTGAGCCACTGATTGGGTCCGCTGCCCGAGAGCGCGATCTATCTGTGGTTTCTTACTTAACTAAAGTAATTTTTGATAAAAAATAAGTTAAACTAATTATCCCTTTTCTGGTTTGTCTGGCGTATTCACATCAAAGCCTGAACTAGAAAAATTTGCATTATGCCCCCACGTTTTTAAACCAACATATTATAATAGCAACGTATTTTTGGATCAAAATAATATAAATGAAACTTTGCAAATTATTTAATCAAAAAAAATATGGAAATAAAATTATAATTTGCGAAATATCCTTTCACATTATCGGTGGCATTAAAAGTCCCAATCTTTGCACTTTATCTCTACATATTTTGTGTGATTTCCTACGATTTAACACATATTAACAAGCAACTTTGGAAAAATTTCTACGTTCATAGCCATTTTGGCGCCGGGGGTTTAGAATGGCCCTATCGTATTTCTTGCCGCGTCTTAAGTCGTGGGGCGACTAAAGAAAACAAAGAAAGGTAGATAGATAGAATTTTAATATTCCCTTGAGCTATGCGGAGACACTAACTCTTTATTATAGCAGCTCTCATCATCGGGGGTGTTTTTACATGTAGTGTGGCATCTGCTGTTTCTACAGTTTTGATATAATCCCCGTTTCATCTTGACGAAAACAAATTTTCCTAATCATTTATATTTTTTCCTTTGAGTTGGGGGGGGGTATATTCTGTGCTTCGTTGTGTACACTGTATCAGTGCGTTCACGTATGGACTAACGACAAGTTGAAATAGAATGAATGAATGAATTCATCAGGCTTCTCATATTCCTAATTTCAGTCCACTTATACGCTAAATCTCTTATACCCTTCTAGCAATATATGATGAAAAATTGTCAAACATTTCACGTCAATTTTTCGCTCTGATGGGACCCATTTCTCTTTCGGGCGTCTTTAGCTAATGTTGCTGAAAGATACTTTCCAGGCAGCTGAATATAGGTTTAAACTATGTTATTTTTAATATCACCGACAAAAAACTTAAAAAATGGTTGGGGGTCGACTTGGTTCATCACTGTCCAAATTTAATCGAAAAAAACTGACACTTTCCTTCCAAGG
>CAVMBJ020000188.1:0-19000 GCA_963675895.2 Styela plicata
ACTTTTATGGTTGACAGGCTGGGAATACCGGGTGTCGTAGGTGTCCACTTCATTTTAAGACGGCATCTTTTTTTGTGACTATATCGTTTAGCAAGTTAAAATTTAAAAAAGCGCTGATGCCGGATCGCCGCCTACGTCCATACCACGTTGAAAGCACCCGATCTCGTTTCGATCTCGGAAGTTAAGGACGTCGGGCTACGTCAGTACTTGCATGGGTGATCGGCGTGGGAATACCGGGTGTCGTAGGCATCCACTTCACTTCATGACAATATCGTCTTCTTTTTTTATGACTATATCGTTTTGTAAGTAGGTGTTTCACATTTAAAATCCAAGCGCTGATGCCCATTCGCCGCCTACGTCCATACCACATTTAAAGCACCCGATCTCGTTTGATGATGCCGGATCGCAGCCTACGTCCATACCACGTTGAAAGCACCCGATCCTCGTTCGATCTCGGAAGTTAAGTAGCGTCGGGCTCGGTCAGTACTTGTATGGTTGACGGGCTAGGAGTACCGGGTGTCGTAGGTGTTTTCATTTTAAGACGGCATCGTTTTGCAAGTTGAATAGCACATTTAAAATCAAAACGCTGATGCCGGATCGCTGCCTACGTCCATACCACGTTGAAAGCACCCGGTCTCGTTCGATCTCGGAAGTTAAGCAACGTCAGGCTCGGTCAGTACTTGCATGGGTGACCGGCTGGGAATACCGGGTGTCGTAGGCGTCTTTTTCACTTTATGACAATATCTTCTTTTTTATATAATGACTGTATCGCTTTCTAAGTGCAATTGCGCATTTGAAATCCAAGCGCTGATGCCCAGTCGCCGCCTACGTCCATACCACTTTGAAAGCACCCAATCTCGGAAGTGAAGCAACGTCGGGCTCGGTCAGTACTTGCATGGCTGACCGGCTGGGAATACCGGGTGTCGTAGGTGTTTTCATTTTCAGACGGCTTCGTTTTGTAAGTTCCATAGCACATTTAAAATCAAAGCGCTGATGCCGGATCGCAGCCTACGTCCATACCACGTTGAAAGCACCCGATCTCGTTTGATCTCGGAAGTTAAGCAACGTCGGGCTCGGTCAGTACTTGCATGGGTGACCGGCTGGGAATACCGGGTGTCGTAGGCGTCTTTTTAACTTTATGACAATATCTCTTTTTTATTTAATGCCTATATCGTTTTCTAAGTGCAATTGCACATTTGAAATCCAAGCGCTGATGCCCAGTCGCCGCCTACGTCCATACCACTTTGAAAGCACACCAATCTCGTCCAATCTCGGAAGTGAAGCAACGTCGGGCTCGGTCAGTACTTTTTTGGTTGACAGGCTGGGAATACCGGGTGTCGTAGGTGTTTTCATTTTAAGACGGCATCGTTTTGTAAGTTCCATAGCACATTTAAAATCAAAGCGCTGATGCCGGATCGCCGCCTACGTCCATACCACGTTGAAAGCACCCGATCTCGTTCGATCTCGGAAGTTAAGCAACGTCGGGCTCGGTCAGTACTTGCATGGGTGACCGGCTGGGAATACCGGGTGTCGTAGGCATCCACTTCACTTCATGACAATATCGTCTTCTTTATTTTATGACTATATCGTTTTGTAAGTACAATTTCACATTTAAAATCCAAGCGCTGATGCCCATTCGCCGCCTACGTCCATACCACGTTGAAAGCACCCGATCTCGTTTGATGATGCCGGATCGCCGCCTACGTCCATACCACGTTGAAAGCACCCGATCTCGTTTGATCTCGGAAGTTAAGTAGCGTCGGGCTCGGTCAGTACTTGCATGGGTGACCGGCTGGGAATACCGGGTATCGTGTGTGTTTTCATTTTAAGACGACATCGTTTTGTAAGTTCAATAGCACATTTAAAATCAAAACGCTGATGCCGAATCGCAGCCTACGTCCATACCACGTTGAAAGCACCCGGTCTCGTTCGATCTCGGAAGTTAAGCAACGTCGGGTTCGGTCAGTACTTGCATGGGTGACCGGCTGGGAATACCGGGTGTCGTAGGCGTCTTCTTTACTTTATGACTATATCGTTTTGTAAGCACAACTGCACATTTTTTAGTTTATTTACTGCAGTCGTTAACCACATATTTGCTGGTGCATTTTCTTCACGAAGGAATGAATGAATGGATTGACATAGATAGAGAGCGTCTGAAGCATCGTTATCTCTTTAAAATAATTTACCGACCTCAACCACAAACGGTAGCTATTTTGCTATCAGTGTATTACCATCTTTATCTTCCATTCTCATACTTACCTGACGAGGCAGTCAACCGTGATCACTCAGGCGGTTCTGCCTAGGCGAGGTTTAGTCATTGCACTTGGACTAGATTGACCCTAGCGATTGTCCCTAATGTGGATAACTCGGTCGTGTAATTTCTGCTAGTGGGGACTGCGTTCGCGCTATCCCTATTTCACTTTAAACGCTTTCAAATATAATCCCATGGGCGATCCGCTCTTTCGCTGTGCGGAAGATGGGCGGCGCGAGATATCTCGCAGAGTTTTTATATAAGACGTTTGAATGAAATTGAAAGACTTCCGCCTACGCTCATACCACGTTGAAACCAACCGATCTCGTTCGATCTTGGAAGTGAAGCAACGTCGGGCTCGGTCAGTACTTGTATGGTTGACGGGCTAGGAATACCGGGTGTCGTAGGTGTTTTCATTTTAAGACGGCATCGTTTTGCAAGTTGAATAGCACATTTAAAATCAAAACGCTGATGCCGGATCGCAGCCTACGTCCATACCACGTTGAAAGCACCCGGTCTCGTTCGATCTCGGAAGTTAAGCAACGTCAGGCTCGGTCAGTACTTGCATGGCTGACCGGCTGGGAATACCGGGTGTCGTAGGCGTCTTTTTTACTTTATGACAATATCTTCTTTTTTATTTAATGACTGTATCGTTTTTCTAAGTGCAATTGCGCATTTGAAATCCAAGCGCTGATGCCCAGTCGCCGCCTACGTCCATACCACTTTGAAAGCACCCAATCTCGCCCAATCTCGGAAGTGAAGCAACATCGGGCTCGGTCAGTACTTGCATGGGTGGCCGGCTGGGAATACCGGGTGTCGTAGGCGTGATCTTTACTTTATGACTATATCGTTTTGTAAGTTCAATAGCACATTCAAAATCAAAGCGCTGATGCCGGATCGCCGCCTACGTCTCCATACCACGTTGAAAGCACCCAATCTCTCGATTGATCTCGGAAGCTGAGCAACGTCGGACTCGGTCAGTACTTGCATGGGTGACCGGCTGGGAATACCGGGTGTCGTAGGCGTCTTTTTTTACTTTTATGACAATATCTTCTTTTTTATTTAATGCCTATATCGTTTTCTAAGTGCAATTGCGCATTTGAAATCCAAGCGCTGATGCCCAGTCGCCGCCTACGTCCATACCACTTTGAAAGCACCCAATCTCGGAAGTGAAGCAACGTCGGGCTCGGTCAGTACTTTTATGGTTGACAGGCTGGGAATACCGGGTGTCGTAGGTGTTTTCATTTTAAGACGGCATCGTTTTGTAAGTTCCATAGCACATTTAAAATCAAAGCGCTGATGCCGGATCGCCGCCTACGTCCATACCACGTTGAAAGCACCCGATCTCGTTCGATCTCGGAAGTTAAGCAACGTCGGGCTCGGTCAGTACTTGCATGGGTGACCGGCTGGGAATACCGGGTGTCGTAGGCGTCCACTTCACTTCATGACAATATCGTCTTCTTTTTTTTATGACTATATCGTTTTTGTAAGTACAATTTCACATTTAAAATCCAAGCGCTGATGCCCATTCGCCGCCTACGTCCATACCACGTTGAAAGCACCCGATCTCGTTTTGATCTCGGAAGTTAAGCAACGTCGGGCTCGGTCAGTACTTGCATGGGTGACCGGATGGGAATACGGGTGTCGAAGGCGTCTTTTTAACTTTATGACAATATCTTCTTTTTCATTTAACCTATACTAAGTGCAATTGAAACATTTGAAATCCAAGCGCTGATGCCCAGTCGCCGCCTACGTCCATACCACTTTGAAAGCACCCAATCTCTCGGAAGTCTCGGAAGTGAAGCAACGTCGGGCTCGGTCAGTACTTTTATGGTTGACAGGCTGGGAATACCGGGTGTCGTAGGTGTTTTCATTTTAAGACGGCATCGTTTTGTAAGTTCCATAGCACATTTAAAATCAAAAGCGCTGATGCCGGATCGCCGCCTACGTCCATACCACGTTGAAAGCACCCGATCTCGTTCGATCTCGGAAGTTAAGCAACGTCAGGCTCGGTCAGTACTTGCATGGGTGACCGGCTGGGAATACCGGGTGTCGTAGGCATCTTTTTTCACTTTATGACAATATCGTCTTCTTTTTTTATATATCGTTTTGACTACAATATCGCATTTTCTAAGTGCAATTCGCGCATTTGAAATACCAAGCGCTGATGCCCAGTCGCCGATCGCCGCCTACGTCCATACCACGTTGAAAGCACCCTTTTCTCGTTTTGATGAATCTCGGCAATCTCGTTTGAAGCAAAGTAGCGTCGGGCTCGGTCAGTACTTGTATGGTTGACGGGCTGGGAGTACCGGGTGTCGTAGGTGTTTTTCATTTTAAGACGGCATCGTTTTGCAAGCTGAATAGCACATTTAAAATCAAAACGCTGATGCCGGATCGCAGCCTACGTCCATACCACGTTGAAAGCACCCGGTCTCGTTCGATCTCGGAAGTTAAGCAACGTCAGGCTCGGTCAGTACTTGCATGGGTGACCGGCTGGGAATACCGGGTGTCGTAGGCGTCTTTTTTACTTTATGACAATATCTTCTTTTTTATTTAATGACTGTATCGTTTTCTAAGTGCAATTGCGCATTTGAAATCCAAGCGATGATGCCCAGTCGCCGCCTACGTCCATACCACTTTGAAAGCACCCAATCTCGCCCAATCTCGGAAGTGAAGCAACGTCGGGCTCGGTCAGTACTTGCATGGGTGACCGGCTGGGAATACCGGGTGTCGTAGGCGTCCACTTCACTTCATGACAATATCGTCTTCTTTATTTTATGACTATATCGTTTTGTAATGTACAATATTCACATTTAAAATCCAAGCGCTGATGCCCAGTGGCCGCCTACGTCCATACCACGTTGAAAGCACCCGATCTCGTTCGATCTCGGAAGTTAAGCAACGTCGGGCTCGGTCAGTACTTGCATGGGTGACCGGCTGGGAATACCGGGTGTCGTAGGCGTGATCTTTACTTTATGACTATATCGTTTTGTAAGTTCAATAGCACATTCAAAATCAAAGCGCTGATGCCGGATCGCCGCCTACGTCCATACCACGTTGAAAGCACCCAATCTCGATTGATCTTGGAAGCTGAGCAACGTCGGGCTCGGTCAGTACTTTTATGGTTGACAGGCTGGGGAATACCGGGTGTCGTAGGTGTTTTCATTTTAAGACGGCATCGTTTTGTAAGTTCCATAGCACATTTAAAATCAAAGCGCTGATGCCGGATCGCCGCCTACGTCCATACCACGTTGAAAGCACCCGATCCCGTTTGATCTCGGAAGTTAAGTAGCGTCGGGCTCGGTCAGTACTTGTATGGTTGACGGGCTAGGAGAATACCGGGTGTCGTAGGTGTTTTCATTTTAAGACGCATCGTTTTTGCAAGTTGAATAGCACATTTAAAATCAAAACGCTGATGCCGCATCGCAGCCTACGTCCATACCACGTTGAAAGCACCCGATCTCGTTCCATCTCGGAAGTTAAGCAACGTCGGGCTCGGTCAGTACTTGCATGGGTGACCGGCTGGGAATACCGGGTGTCGTAGGCGTCTTTTTCACTTTATGACAATATCTTCTTTTTTATATAATGACTGTATCGCTTTCACAGTGCTTTTTAGTTTATTTGAAATCCAAGCGCTTAATGCCCAGTCGCCGCCTACGTGCATACCACTTTGAAAGCACCCAATCTCGGAAGTGGATTGACGATCGGGCTCGGTCTTGTACTTTTTCGTTGACAGGCTGGGAATAATAATTTGTCGTAGTTTTCATTTTTAAGACGGTATCTATTTTGTATCAGTTCCATAGCATCTTTAAAATCAAAGCGCTGATGCCGGATCGCCGCCTACGTCCATACCACGTTGAAAGCACTCGATCTCGTTCTGCCTAGGCGAAGTTAAGCAACGTCGGGCTCGGTCAGATTGACTTGCAGCGGTGACCGGCTGGGAATACTCGGTGTCGTAGGCATAACTTCACTTCATGACAATATCGTCTGCTTCGCGCTATGACTATATCGTTTTGTAAGTACAATTTCACATTAAAATCCAAGCGGCGATGCCCATTCGCCGCTTACGGTCCATGGGCCACGTTGAATCTCGCACCCGATAAGACGTTTGAACGATGCCGAAAGATCTTCCGCCTACGCCCATACCACGTTGAAAGCACCCGATCTCGTTCTATCTCGGAAGTTAAGCAGCGTCGGGCTCGGTCAGTACTTGCATATGGTTGACCGGCTGGGGAATACCGGGTATCGTGTGTGTTTTCATTTTAAGACGACATCGTTTTGTAAGTTCAATAGCACATTTAAAATCAAAACGCTGATGCCGAATCGCAGCCTACGTCCATACCACGTTGAAAGCACCCGGTCTCGTTCGATCTCGGAAGTTAAGCAACGTCGGGCTCGGTCAGTACTTGCATGGGTGACCGGCTGGGAATACCGGGTGTCGTAGGCGTCCACTTCACTTCATGACAATATCGTCTTCTTTATTTTATGACTATATCGTTTTGTAAGTACAATTTCACATTTAAAATCCAAGCGCTGATGCCCATTCGCCGCCTACGTCCATACCACGTTGAAAGCACCCGATCTCGTTTGATCTCGGAAGTTAAGCAACGTCGGGCTCGGTCAGTACTTGCATGGGTGACCGGCTGGGAATACCGGGTGTCGTAGGCGTCTTTTTAACTTTATGACAATATCTTCTTTTTTATTTAATGCCTATATCGTTTTCTAAGTGCAATTGCACATTTGAAATCCAAGCGCTGATGCCCAGTCGCCGCCTACGTCCATACCACTTTGAAAGCACCCAATCTCGTCCAATCTCGGAAGTGAAGCAACGTCGGGCGCGGTCAGTACTTTTATGGTTGACAGGCTGGGAATACCGGGTGTCGTAGGTGTTTTCATTCATTTTAAGACGGCATCGTTTTGTAATCGTTTCCATAGCAATTTTCACATTTAAAATCAAAGCGCTGATGCCGGATCGCCGCCTACGTCCATACCACGTTGAAAGCACCCGATCTCGTTCGATCTCGGAAGTTAAGCAACGTCGGGCTCGGTCAGTACTTGCATGGGTGACCGGCTGGGAATACCGGGTGTCGTAGGCATCCACTTCACTTCATGACAATATCGTCTTCTTTTTTTATGACTATATCGTTTTGTAAGTACAATTTCACATTTAAAATCCAAGCGCTGATGCCCATTCGCCGCCTACGTCCATACCACGTTGAAAGCACCCGATCTCGTTTGATGATGCCGGATCGCCGCCTACGTCCATACCACGTTGAAAGCACCCGATCCCGTTTGATCTCGGAAGTTAAGTAGCGTCGGGCTCGGTCAGTACTTGTATGGTTGACGGGCTAGGAGTACCGGGTGTCGTAGGTGTTTTTCATTTTAAGACGGCATCGTTTTGCAAGTTGAATAGCACATTTAAAATCAAAACGCTGATGCCGGATCGCTGCCTACGTCCATACCACGTTGAAAGCACCCCGGTCTCGTTCGATCTCGGAAGTTAAGCAACGTCAGGCTCGGTCAGTACTTGCATGGGTGACCGGCTGGGAATACCGGGTGTCGTAGGCGTCTTTTTTCACTTTATGACAATATCTTCTTTTTTATATAATGACTGTATCGCTTTCTAAGTGCAATTGCGCATTTGAAATCCAAGCGCTGATGCCCAGTCGCCGCCTACGTCCATACCACTTTGAAAGCACCCAATCTCGGAAGTGAAGCAACGTCGGGCTCGGTCAGTACTTGCATGGCTGACCGGCTGGGAATACCGGGTGTCGTAGGTGTTTTCATTTTCAGACGGCTTCGTTTTGTAAGTTCCATAGCACATTTAAAATCAAAGCGCTGATGCCGGATCGCAGCCTACGTCCATACCACGTTGAAAGCACCCGATCTCGTTTGATCTCGGAAGTTAAGCAACGTCGGGCTCGGTCAGTACTTGCATGGGTGACCGGCTGGGAATACCGGGTGTCGTAGGCGTCTTTTTAACTTTATGACAATATCTTCTTTTTTATTTAATGCCTATATCGTTTTCTAAGTGCAATTGCACATTTGAAATCCAAGCGCTGATGCCCAGTCGCCGCCTACGTCCATACCACTTTGAAAGCACCCAATCTCGTCCAATCTCGGAAGTGAAGCAACGTCGGGCTCGGTCAGTACTTTTTTGGTTGACAGGCTGGGAATACCGGGTGTCGTAGGTGTTTTCATTTTAAGACGGCATCGTTTTGTAAGTTCCATAGCACATTTAAAATCAAAGCGCTGATGCCGGATCGCCGCCTACGTCCATACCACGTTGAAAGCACCCGATCTCGTTCGATCTAGGAAGTTAAGCAACGTCGGGCTCGGTCAGTACTTGCATGGGTGACCGGCTGGGAATACCGGGTGTCGTAGGCATCCACTTCACTTCATGACAATATCGTCTTCTTTATTTTATGACTATATCGTTTTGTAAGTACAATTTCACATTTAAAATCCAAGCGCTGATGCCCATTCGCCGCCTACGTCCATACCACGTTGAAAGCACCCGATCTCGTTTGATGATGCCGGATCGCCGCCTACGTCCATACCACGTTGAAAGCACCCGATCTCGTTTGATCTCGGAAGTTAAGTAGCGTCGGGCTCGGTCAGTACTTGCATGGGTGACCGGCTGGGAATACCGGGTATCGTGTGTGTGTTTTCATTTTAAGACGACATCGTTTTGTAAGTTCAATAGCACATTTTAAAATCAAAACGCTGATGCCGAATCGCAGCCTACGTCCATACCACGTTGAAAGCACCCGGTCTCGTTCGATCTCGGAAGTTAAGCAACGTCGGGTTCGGTCAGTACTTGCATGGGTGACCGGCTGGGAATACCGGGTGTCGTAGGCGTCTTCTTTACTTTATGACTATATCGTTTTGTAAGCACAACTGCACATTTTTTAGTTTATTTACTGCAGTCGTTAACCACATATTTGCTGGTGCATTTTTCTTCACGAAGGAATGAATGAATGGATTGACATAGATAGAGAGCGTCTGAAGCATCGTTATCTCTTTAAAAATAATTTACCGACCTCAACCACAAACGGTAGCTATTTTGCTATCAGTGTATTACCATCTTTATCTTCCATTCTCATACTTACCTGACGAGGCAGTCAACCGTGATCACTCAGGCGGTTCTGCCTAGGCGAGGTTTAGTCATTGCACTTGGACTAGATTGACCCTAGCGATTGTCCCTAATGTGGATAACTCGGTCGTGTAATTTCTGCTAGTGGGGACTGCGTTCGCGCTATCCCTATTTCACTTTTAAACGCTTTCAAATATAATCCCATGGGCGATCCGCTCTTTCGCTGTGCGGAAGATGGGCGGCGCGAGATATCTCGCAGAGTTTTTATATAAGACGTTTGAATGAAATTGAAAGACTTCCGCCTACGCTCATACCACGTTGAAACCAACCGATCTCGTTCGATCTTGGAAGTGAAGCAACGTCGGGCTCGGTCAGTACTTGTATGGTTGACGGGCTAGGAATACCGGGTGTCGTAGGTGTTTTCATTTTAAGACGGCATCGTTTTGCAAGTTGAATAGCACATTTAAAATCAAAACGCTGATGCCGGATCGCAGCCTACGTCCATACCACGTTGAAAGCACCCGGTCTCGTTCGATCTCGGAAGTTAAGCAACGTCAGGCTCGGTCAGTACTTGCATGGCTGACCGGCTGGGAATACCGGGGTCGTTTCGTAGGCGTCTTTTAAGCACATTTTTTTATGACAATATCTTCTGGGAATTTTTTTTTTTAATGACTGTATCGTTTTCTAAGTGCAATTGCGCATTTGAAATCCAAGCGCTGATGCCCAGTCGCCGCCTACGTCCATACCACTTTGAAAGCACCCAATCTCGCCCAATCTCGGAAGTGAAGCAACATCGGGCTCGGTCAGTACTTGCATGGGTGGCCGGCTGGGAATACCGGGTGTCGTAGGCGTGATCTTTACTTTATGACTATATCGTTTTGTAAGTTCAATAGCACATTCAAAATCAAAGCGCTGATGCCGGATCGCCGCCTACGTCCATACCACGTTGAAAGCACCCAATCTCGATTGATCTCGGAAGCTGAGCAACGTCGGACTCGGTCAGTACTTGCATGGGTGACCGGCTGGGAATACCGGGTGTCGTAGGCGTCTTTTTTACTTTATGACAATATCTTCTTTTTTATTTAATGCCTATATCGTTTTCTAAGTGCAATTGCGCATTTGAAATCCAAGCGCTGATGCCCAGTCGCCGCCTACGTCCATACCACTTTGAAAGCAATCTCGTCCAATCTCGGAAGTGAAGCAACGTCGGGCTCGGTCAGTACTTTTATGGTTGACAGGCTGGGAATACCGGGTGTCGTAGGTGTTTTCATTTTAAGACGGCATCGTTTTGTAAGTTCCATAGCACATTTAAAATCAAAGCGCTGATGCCGGATCGCCGCCTACGTCCATACCACGTTGAAAGCACCCGATCTCGTTCGATCTCGGAAGTTAAGCAACGTCGGGCTCGGTCAGTACTTGCATGGGTGACCGGCTGGGAATACCGGGTGTCGTAGGCGTCCACTTCACTTCATGACAATATCGTCTTCTTTATTTTATGACTATATCGTTTTGTAAGTACAATTTCACATTTAAAATCCAAGCGCTGATGCCCATTCGCCGCCTACGTCCATACCACGTTGAAAGCACCCGATCTCGTTTGATCTCGGAAGTTAAGCAACGTCGGCTCGGTCAGTACTTGCATGGGTGACCGGATGGGAATACCGGGTGTCGTAGGCGTCTTTTTAACTTTATGACAATATCTTCTTTTTTATTTAATGCCTATATCGTTTTCTAAGTGCAATTGCACATTTGAAATCCAAGCGCTGATGCCCAGTCGCCGCCTACGTCCATACCACTTTGAAAGCACCCAATCTCGTCCAATCTCGGAAGTGAAGCAACGTCGGGCGCGGTCAGTACTTTTATGGTTGACAGGCTGGGAATACCGGGTGTCGTAGGTGTTTTCATTTTAAGACGGCATCGTTTTGTAAGTTCCATAGCACATTTAAAATCAAAGCGCTGATGCCGGATCGCCGCCTACGTCCATACCACGTTGAAAGCACCCGATCTCGTTCGATCTCGGAAGTTAAGCAACGTCGGGCTCGGTCAGTACTTGCATGGGTGACCGGCTGGGGAATCCCGGGTGTCGTAGGCATCCACTTCACTTCATGACAATATCGTCTTCTTTTTTTTATGACTATATCGTTTTGTAAGTACAATTTCACATTTAAAATCCAAGCGCTGATGCCCATTCGCCGCCTACGTCCCATACCACGTTGAAAGCACCCGATCTCGTTTGATGATGCCGGATCGCCGCCTACGTCCATACCACGTTGAAAGCACCCGATCTCGTTTGATCTCGGAAGTTAAGTAGCGTCGGGCTCGGTCAGTACTTGTATGGTTGACGGGCTAGGAGTACCGGGTGTCGTAGGTGTTTTCATTTTAAGACGGCATCGTTTTGCAAGCTGAATAGCACATTTAAAATCAAAACGCTGATGCCGGATCGCAGCCTACGTCCATACCACGTTGAAAGCACCCGGTCTCGTTCGATCTCGGAAGTTAAGCAACGTCAGGCTCGGTCAGTACTTGCATGGGTGACCGGCTGGGAATACCGGGTGTCGTAGGCGTCTTTTTTACTTTATGACAATATCTTCTTTTTTATTTAATGACTGTATCGTTTTCTAAGTGCAATTGCGCATTTGAAATCCAAGCGATGATGCCCAGTCGCCGCCTACGTCCATACCACTTTGAAAGCACCCAATCTCGCCCAATCTCGGAAGTGAAGCAACGTCGGGCTCGGTCAGTACTTGCATGGGTGACCGGCTGGGAATACCGGGTGTCGTAGGCGTCCACTTCACTTCATGACAATATCGTCTTCTTTATTTTATGACTATATCGTTTTGTAAGTACAATTTCACATTTAAAATCCAAGCGCTGATGCCCAGTGGCCGCCTACGTCCATACCACGTTGAAAGCACCCGATCTCGTTCGATCTCGGAAGTTAAGCAACGTCGGGCTCGGTCAGTACTTGCATGGGTGACCGGCTGGGAATACCGGGTGTCGTAGGCGTGATCTTTACTTTATGACTATATCGTTTTGTAAGTTCAATAGCACATTCAAAATCAAAGCGCTGATGCCGGATCGCCGCCTACGTCCATACCACGTTGAAAGCACCCAATCTCGATTGATCTCGGAAGCTGAGCAACGTCGGGCTCGGTCAGTACTTTTATGGTTGACAGGCTGGGAATACCGGGTGTCGTAGGTGTTTTCATTTTAAGACGGCATCGTTTTGTAAGTTCCATAGCACATTTAAAATCAAAGCGCTGATGCCGGGATCGCCGCCTACGTCCATACCACGTTGAAAGCACCCGATCCCGTTTGATCTCGGAAGTTAAGTAGCGTCGGGCTCGGTCAGTACTTGTATGGTTGACGGGCTTGGAGTACCGGGTGTCGTAGGTGTTTTCATTTTAAGACGGCATCGTTTTGCAAGTTGAATAGCACATTTAAAATCAAAACGCTGATGCCCGCATCGCAGCCTACGTCCATACCACGTTGAAAGCACCCGATCTCGTTCCGATCTCGGAAGTTAAGCAACGTCGGGCTCGGTCAGTACTTGCATGGGTGACCGGCTGGGAATACCGGGTGTCGTAGGCGTCCACTTCACTTCATGACAATATCGTCTTCTTTTTTTTTATGACTATATCGTTTTGTAAGTACACAATTTCACATTTAAAATCCAAGCGCTGATGCCCATTCGCCCCGTCCTACCACGTTGAAAGCACCCGATCTCGTTTGATCTCGGAAGTTAGCAGCAACGTCTCGGTCAGTACCACGGCTGGGAAAGCAGGCGTCCACTTTATGATCTCGTTTGCAATGCACATTTGCAAGCGCTGATGCCGGGAGTCGCCGCCTACGTCCATACCACGTTGAAAGCACCCGATCTCGTTTGATCTCGGAAGTTAAGTAGCGTCGGGCTCGGTCAGTACTTGTATGGTTGACGGGCTAGGAGTACCGGGTGTCGTAGGTGTTTTCATTTTAAGACGGCATCGTTTTGCAAGTTGAATAGCACATTTAAAATCAAAACGCTGATGCCGGATCGCAGCCTACGTCCATACCACGTTGAAAGCACCCGGTCTCGTTCGATCTCGGAAGTTAAGCAACGTCGGGCTCGGTCAGTACTTGCATGGGTGACCGGCTGGGAATACCGGGTGTCGTAGGCGTCTTTTTCACTTCATGACAATATCTTCTTTTTTATATTATGACTGTATCGTTTTGTAAGTGCAATTGCACATTTAAAATCCAAGCGCTGATGCCCGTTCGCCGCCTACGTTGAAAGCACCCGATCCGTTTGATGATGCCGGATCGCCGCCTACGTCCATACCACGTTGAAAGCACCCAATCTCGGAAGTGAAGTAGCGTCGGGCTCGGTCAGTACTTTTATGGTTGACAGGCTGGGAAGTACCGGGTGTCGTAGGTGTTTTCATTTTAAGACGGCATCGTTTTGTAAGTTCCATAGCACATTTAAAATCAAAGCGCTGATGCCGGACCGCAGCCTACGTCCATACCACGTTGAAAGCACCCGATCTCGTTCGATCTCGGAAGTTAAGCAACGTCAGGCTCGGTCAGTACTTGCATGGGTGACCGGCTGGGAATACCGGGTGTCGTAGGCATCCACTTCACTTCATGACAATATCGTCTTCTTTATTTTATGACTATATCGTTTTGTAAGTACAATTGCACATTTAAAATCCAAGCGCTGATGCCCATTCGCCGCTTACGTCCATACCACGTTGAAAGCACCCGATCTCGTTCAATCTCGGAAGTTAAGCAACGTCGGGCTCGGTCAGTACTTGCTTATGGTTGACCCTGGGAATACCGGGTGTCGTAGGCATTCCACTTCACTTCATTACAATATCGTCTTCTTAATTATATGACACTAAAGTTCTCGTTTTTCAATTTCACATTTAAAATCAAAGCGCTGATGCCGGATCGCCGCCTACGTCCATACCACGTTGAAAGCACCGATCTCGTTTGATGCCGGATCGGAAGTTAAGCACCCGAGCAACGTCGGGCTCGGTCAGTACTTGCATGGGTGACCGGCTTGGGAATACCGGGTATCGTGTGTGTTTTCATTTTAAGACGACATCGTTTTGTAAGTTCAATAGCACATTTAAAATCAAAAAGCGCTGATGCCGAATCGCAGCCTACGTCCATACCACGTTGAAAGCACCCGGTCTCGTTCGATCTCGGAAGTTAAGCAACGTCGGGCTCGGTCAGTACTTGCATGGGTGACCGGCTGGGGAATACCGGGTGTCGTAGGCGTCCACTTCACTTCATGACAATATCGTCTTCTTTTTTTTTATGACTATATCGTTTTGTAAGTACAATTTCACATTTAAAATCCAAGCGCTGATGCCCATTCGCCGCCTACGTCCATACCACGTTGAAAAGCACCCGATCTCGTTTTGATCTCGGAAGTTAAGCAACGTCGGGCTCGGTCAGTACTTGCATGGGTGACCGGCTGGGAATACCGGGTGTCGTAGGCGTCTTTTTTTAACTTTATGACAATATCTTCTTTTTTATTTTAATGCCTATATCGTTTTCTAAGTGCAATTGCACATTTGAAATCCAAGCGCTGATGCCCAGTCGCCGCCTACGTCCATACCACTTTTGAAAGCACCCAATCTCGTCCAATCTCGGAAGTGAAGCAACGTCGGGCGCGGTCAGTACTTTTATGGTTGACAGGCTGGGAATACCGGGTGTCGTAGGTGTTTTCATTTTAAGACGGCATCGTTTTGTAAGTTCCATAGCACATTTAAAATCAAAGCGCTGATGCCGGATCGCCGCCTACGTCCATACCACGTTGAAAGCACCCGATCTCGTTCGATCTCGGAAGTTAAGCAACGTCGGGCTCGGTCAGTACTTGCATGGGTGACCGGCTGGGAATACCGGGTGTCGTAGGCATCCACTTCACTTCATGACAATATCGTCTTCTTTTTTTATGACTATATCGTTTTGTAAGTACAATTTCACATTTAAAATCCAAGCGCTGATGCCCATTCGCCGCCTACGTCCATACCACGTTGAAAGCACCCGATCTCGTTTGATGATGCCGGATCGCCGCCTACGTCCATACCACGTTGAAAGCACCCGATCCCGTTTGATCTCGGAAGTTAAGTAGCGTCGGGCTCGGTCAGTACTTGTATGGTTGACGGGCTAGGAGTACCGGGTGTCGTAGGTGTTTTCATTTTAAGACGGCATCGTTTTGCAAGTTGAATAGCACATTTAAAATCAAAACGCTGATGCCGGATCGCTGCCTACGTCCATACCACGTTGAAAGCACCCGGTCTCGTTCGATCTCGGAAGTTAAGCAACGTCAGGCTCGGTCAGTACTTGCATGGGTGACCGGCTGGGAATACCGGGTGTCGTAGGCGTCTTTTTTCACTTTATGACAATATCTTCTCTTTTTTATATAATGACTGTATCGCTTTCTAAGTGCAATTGCGCATTTGAAATCCAAGCGCTGATGCCCAGTCGCCGCCTACGTCCATACCACTTTGAAAGCACCCAATCTCGGAAGTGAAGCAACGTCGGGCTCGGTCAGTACTTGCATGGCTGACCGGCTGGGAATACCGGGTGTCGTAGGTGTTTTCATTTTCAGACGGCTTCGTTTTGTAAGTTCCATAGCACATTTAAAATCAAAGCGCTGATGCCGGATCGCAGCCTACGTCCATACCACGTTGAAAGCACCCGATCTCGTTTGATCTCGGAAGTTAAGCAACGTCGGGCTCGGTCAGTACTTGCATGGGTGACCGGCTGGGAATACCGGGTGTCGTAGGCGTCTTTTTAACTTTATGACAATATCTTCTTTTTTATTTAATGCCTATATCGTTTTCTAAGTGCAATTGCACATTTGAAATCCAAGCGCTGATGCCCAGTCGCCGCCTACGTCCATACCACTTTGAAAGCACCCAATCTCGTCCAATCTCGGAAGTGAAGCAACGTCGGGCTCGGTCAGTACTTTTTTGGTTGACAGGCTGGGAATACCGGGTGTCGTAGGTGTTTTCATTTTAAGACGGCATCGTTTTGTAAGTTCCATAGCACATTTAAAATCAAAGCGCTGATGCCGGATCGCCGCCTACGTCCATACCACGTTGAAAGCACCCGATCTCGTTCGATCTAGGAAGTTAAGCAACGTCGGGCTCGGTCAGTACTTGCATGGGTGACCGGCTGGGAATACCGGGTGTCGTAGGCATCCACTTCACTTCATGACAATATCGTCTTCTTTATTTTATGACTATATCGTTTTGTAAGTACAATTTCACATTTAAAATCCAAGCGCTGATGCCCATTCGCCGCCTACGTCCATACCACGTTGAAAGCACCCGATCTCGTTTGAT
Organism: Styela plicata; assembly: GCA_963675895.2. Lineage (NCBI taxonomy): Eukaryota > Metazoa > Chordata > Ascidiacea > Stolidobranchia > Styelidae > Styela > Styela plicata. The sequence goes on from CAVMBJ020000188.1 coordinate 16,685, forward strand.
GATGCCGGATCGCCGCCTACGTCCATACCACGTTGAAAGCACCCGATCTCGTTTGATCTCGGAAGTTAAGTAGCGTCGGGCTCGGTCAGTACTTGCATGGGTGACCGGCTGGGAATACCGGGTATCGTGTGTGTTTTCATTTTAAGACGACATCGTTTTGTAAGTTCAATAGCACATTTAAAATCAAAACGCTGATGCCGAATCGCAGCCTACGTCCATACCACGTTGAAAGCACCCGGTCTCGTTCGATCTCGGAAGTTAAGCAACGTCGGGTTCGGTCAGTACTTGCATGGGTGACCGGCTGGGAATACCGGGTGTCGTAGGCGTCTTCTTTACTTTATGACTATATCGTTTTGTAAGCACAACTGCACATTTTTTAGTTTATTTACTGCAGTCGTTAACCACATATTTGCTGGTGCATTTTTCTTCACGAAGGAATGAATGAATGGATTGACATAGATAGAGAGCGTCTGAAGCATCGTTATCTCTTTAAAATAATTTACCGACCTCAACCACAAACGGTAGCTATTTTGCTATCAGTGTATTACCATCTTTATCTTCCATTCTCATACTTACCTGACGAGGCAGTCAACCGTGATCACTCAGGCGGTTCTGCCTAGGCGAGGTTTAGTCATTGCACTTGGACTAGATTGACCCTAGCGATTGTCCCTAATGTGGATAACTCGGTCGTGTAATTTCTGCTAGTGGGGACTGCGTTCGCGCTATCCCTATTTCACTTTTAAACGCTTTTTCAAATATAATCCCATGGGCGATCCGCTCTTTCGCTGTGCGGAAGATGGGCGGCGCGAGATATCTCGCAGAGTTTATATAAGACGTTTGAATGAAATTGAAAGACTTCCGCCTACGCTCATACCACGTTGAAACCAACCGATCTCGTTCGATCTTGGAAGTGAAGCAACGTCGGGCTCGGTCAGTACTTGTATGGTTGACGGGCTAGGAATACCGGGTGTCGTAGGTGTTTTCATTTTAAGACGGCATCGTTTTGCAAGTTGAATAGCACATTTAAAATCAAAACGCTGATGCCGGATCGCAGCCTACGTCCATACCACGTTGAAAGCACCCGGTCTCGTTCGATCTCGGAAGTTAAGCAACGTCAGGCTCGGTCAGTACTTGCATGGCTGACCGGCTGGGAATACCGGGTGTCGTAGGCGTCTTTTTTACTTTATGACAATATCTTCTTTTTTATTTAATGACTGTATCGTTTTCTAAGTGCAATTTGCGCATTTGAAATCCAAGCGCTGATGCCCAGTCGCCGCCTACGTCCATACCACTTTGAAAGCACCCAATCTCGCCCAATCTCGGAAGTGAAGCAACATCGGGCTCGGTCAGTACTTGCATGGGTGGCCGGCTGGGAATACCGGGTGTCGTAGGCGTGATCTTTACTTTATGACTATATCGTTTTGTAAGTTCAATAGCACATTCAAAATCAAAGCGCTGATGCCGGATCGCCGCCTACGTCCATACCACGTTGAAAGCACCCAATCTCGATTGATCTCGGAAGCTGAGCAACGTCGGACTCGGTCAGTACTTGCATGGGTGACCGGCTGGGAATACCGGGTGTCGTAGGCGTCTTTTTTACTTTATGACAATATCTTCTTTTTTATTTAATGCCTATATCGTTTTCTAAGTGCAATTGCGCATTTGAAATCCAAGCGCTGATGCCCAGTCGCCGCCTACGTCCATACCACTTTGAAAGCACCCAATCTCGGAAGTGAAGCAACGTCGGGCTCGGTCAGTACTTTTATGGTTGACAGGCTGGGAATACCGGGTGTCGTAGGTGTTTTCATTTTAAGACGGCATCGTTTTGTAAGTTCCATAGCACATTTAAAATCAAAGCGCTGATGCCGGATCGCCGCCTACGTCCATACCACGTTGAAAGCACCCGATCTCGTTCGATCTCGGAAGTTAAGCAACGTCGGGCTCGGTCAGTACTTGCATGGGTGACCGGCTGGGAATACCGGGTGTCGTAGGCGTCCACTTCACTTCATGACAATATCGTCTTCTTTATTTTATGACTATATCGTTTTGTAAGTACAATTTCACATTTAAAATCCAAGCGCTGATGCCCATTCGCCGCCTACGTCCATACCACGTTGAAAGCACCCGATCTCGTTTGATCTCGGAAGTTAAGCAACGTCGGGCTCGGTCAGTACTTGCATGGGTGACCGGCTGGGAATACCGGGTGTCGAAGGCGTCTTTTTAACTTTATGACAATATCTTCTTTTTCATTTAATGCCTATATCGTTTTCTAAGTGCAATTGCACATTTGAAATCCAAGCGCTGATGCCCAGTCGC
>CAVMBJ020000189.1:0-19000 GCA_963675895.2 Styela plicata
ACGGGATGTACAGGATGTACTGGATAAAATTTTGCGCAAATTACCTTTTGAAGCATAGCAAATTGAAATATCAGTAGAAAAGATTCGAATATTTATTACTAACTATTACTATTGATAGTAATGCCAATCGATGAAAAAAATCTACAGTACATAATTTGGCATTCACAAGGCAACTACAATTTTGAAATAAGAAAATTATGCAAATCAATGTTAACTAACTGCGTTTTTATCACAGTGTGGTTAATTAAATGTGGTGGTCGTGAATTGCACTGAATGGCTTGCAACCAGTTTAACTGCAGTCATGTTATATAAAAGCCAAAGAAATTTCACCCACAGCGTATTGCACACACATTCATTTACACCCAATAGTATTGCCCTTAATAGGATTGCACCCAGAAGGAGTGCACTCGGTAGAATTGTACCCTTTCCTATGATTGTTGTAGATGTACGGGATGTACGGGATGTACGGGATGTACGGTATGTACTGGATGTACTGGATGTACGGGATGTACGGGATGTACGGGATGTACTGGATGTACGGGATGTACGGGATGTACGGGATGTACTGGATGTACGGGATGTACGGGATGTACGGGATGTACTGGATAAAATTTTGCGCAAATTACCTTTTGAAGCATAGAAAATTGAAATATCAGTGGAAAAGTTTGGAATATTTATTCCTAACACTGTAACGAAAATGCAGCAAAATCGCTGTTCTTTGATAGTAATCCCAAGCGATAATATTATAATCCACATTCCATAAATTGGCATCTACAAGACAACTACAATTTCAAAATACAAAAATTATGAAAATTAAAGTTAACTTACTGCGTTTTTATCAAAGTGTGGTTAATTAAATGTGGTGGTCGAGAATTGCACTCAATGTTTTGCAACCAGTTGAACTGCAGTCTTGTTATATAAAAACCAAGACAATTTTACCCACAGCGTATTGCACACACATTCAATTACACCCAATAGTATTGCCCTTATTAGGATTGCACCCAGAAGGATTGCACTCGGTAGAATTGGACCCTTTCCTATGACTGTAGTAGATGTACGGGATGTACGGGATGTACTGGATGTACAGGATGTACTGGATGTATGGGATGTACAGGATGTACGGCATGTTCAGGATGTACAGGATGTACTGGATGTACGGGATGTACAGGATGTACTGGATAACATTTTGCGCAAATTACCTTTTGATGCATAGAAAATTGAAATATCAGTGGAAAAGTTTGGAATATTTATTCCTAACACTGTAACGAAAATGCAGTAAAATCGCTGTTCTTTGATAGTAATCCCAAGCGATAATATTATAATCCACATTCCATAAATTGGCATCTACAAGACAACTACAATTTCAAAATACAAAAATTATGAAAATTAAAGTTAACTTACTGCGTTTTTATCAAAGTGTGGTTAATTAAATGTGGTGGTCGAGAATTGCACTCAATGTTTTGCAACCAGTTGAACTGCAGTCTTGTTATATAAAAACCAAGACAATTTTACCCACAGCGTATTGCACACACATTCAATTACACCCAATAGTATTGCCCTTATTAGGATTGCACCCAGAAGGATTGCACTCGGTAGAATTGGACCCTTTCCTATGACTGTAGTATATGTACGGGATGTACGGGATGTACTGGATGTACGGGATGTACTGGATGTATGGGATGTACAGGATGTACGGCATGTTCAGGATGTACAGGATGTACTGGATGTACGGGATGTACAGGATGTACTGGATAACATTTTGCGCAAATTACCTTTTGAAGCATAGAAAATTGAAATATCAGTACAAAAGTTTCGAATATTTATTACTAACACTGTAACGAGAATGCAGTACAATCGCCGTTCTTTGATAGTAATGCCAAGCGATGAAATTAAAATCCACAGTACATAATTTGGCATTCACAAGGCAACTACAATTTTGGAATAAGAAAATTATGCAAATCAATGTTACATACTGCGTTTTTATCAAAGTGTGGTTAATTAAATGTGGTGGTCGTGAATTGCACTGAATGGCTTGCAACCAGTTTAACTGCAGTCATCTTATATAAAACCCAAGGCAATTTCACCCACAGCGTATTGCACACACTTTCAATTACACCCAATAGTATTGCCCTTAATAGGATTGCACCCAGAAGGAGTGTACTCGGTAGAATTGTACCCTTTCCTATGATTGTTGTAGATGTACGGGATGTACTGGATGTACGGGATGTACGGGATGTACGGGATGTACGGGATGTACGGGATGTACGGGATGTACGGGATGTACGGGATGTACGGGATGTACGGGATGTACTGGATGTACGGGATGTACGGGATGTACTGGATGTACGGGATGTACTGAATAAAATTTTGCGCAAATTACCTTTTGAAGCATAGAAAACTGAAATATCAGTGGAAAAGTTTGGAATATTTATTCCTAACACTGTAACGAAAATGCAGTAAAATCGCTGTTCTTTGATAGTAATGCCAAGCGATAATATTAAAATCCACATTCCATAAATTGGCACCCACAAGACAACTACAATTTCAAAATACAAAAATTATGAAAATTAACGTTAACTTACTGCGTTTTTATCAAAGTGTGGTAAATTAAATGTGGCGATCGAGAATTGCACTCAATGTTTTGCAACCAGTTGAACTGCAGTCTTGTTATATAAAAACCAAGACAATTTCACCCACAGCGTATTGCACACACATTCAATTACATCCAATAGTATTGCCCTTAATGGGATTGCACCCAGAAGGATTGCACTCGGTAGAATTGGACCCTTTCCTATGATTGTAGTAGATGTACGGGATGCACGACATGTACGGCATGCACGTGGTGTACGGAATGCATTGGATGCACGGCAATCAGATTGGATGTACGACATGCACGACTTGTACGGGATGCACGGAATGTACGGCATGTACGGGATGTACGGCATGAACGGCATGTGCCGAATGCACGGAATGTACTGGATGAACGGCATGCACGGAATGCAATCAATGTTCGGAATGCACGTGATGTACGGCATACACGGCATGTACGACATGTACCGGATGCACGGAATGTACTGCATGCACGACATGTACGCCATGCACGTAGTATACGGAATGCATTGGATGTACGGCAAGCAGATTGTATGTACGAAATGCACGATTTGTACGTGATGCACGGAATGTACGACAGGCACGTGATATAGTGAATGTACGGCATGTAATGCACTATGCACTCAATGTTCCGCATGCACGCGATGTACGGTATGCACTGGATGTACGGCATGCGCGGGATGTACGGCATGAACGACATGTGCCGATTGCACGGAATGTACTAGATGAACGGCATGCACGGAATGCACTCAATGTTTGGAATGCTCGTGATGTACGGCATATACGGGAGGTACGGCATGCACGGCATGTACTGAATGTACGGCATACACGTGGTGCTCGGAATACACTGGATGTATGACGTGCACAGGCGATGTACGGCATGCACGACATGTACGGCAGGCACGTGATGTACGGTATGTACGAAATGTACGGCAGGCACGTGATATACGGGATGCACGGCATGCACCACATGTACTGAATGTACGGCATACACGTGGTGCACGGAATACACTGGATGTACGACGTACACAGGGGTTGTACGGCATGCACGACATGTACGGCAGGCACGTGATATACGAAATGCACGTGATGTACGGTATGCACAAAATGTGCGGCAGGCACGTGATATACGGAATGTACGGCATGCACGGGATGCACGGAATGCACTGGATGTACGATATACACGACGTGTTCTGGATGCAAGGAATGCATTGAATGTAAGGTGTGCATGTGACTTTGGGATGCACTGAATATACGGAATTCTCGGTATGTGCGAGATGTACGGAATTTACGGCATGTACGGCATGCGTTGAATAGGATGAATATAACATATAGATGGGGTATACGCGGTGTACTTAATGTACGACATGTACTGGATGCACGGAATGCACTGTATGTACGACATGCACTGTGTGCACGGGATACTCAGTATGTACGGAATGCACTTCATACACCCGGAGTGTGCATTCCTTGCATCCAGAACATGTCGTGTATATCGTACATCCCGCGCATGCCGTACATCCAGTGCATTCTGTGCATCACGTGAAATCCGTATATCACGTGCCTGCCGTACATGTCGTGCATGCCGTACATCCCCTGTGCATGTCGTACATCCCGAGTATTCCGTGCACCACGTGTATGCCGTACATTCAGTACATGTCGTGCATGCCGTAAATCCCGTATATGCCGTACATCACGAGCATTCCAAACATTGAGTGCATTCCGTGCATGCCGTTCATCCAGTACATTCCGTGCAATCGGCACATGTCGTTCATGCCGTACATCCCGTGCATGCCGTACATCCAGTGCGAACCGTACATCGCGTGCATGCGGAACATTGAGTGCATTACCTACATGCCGTACATTCCCTATATCACGTGCCTGCCGTACATTCCGTGCATCCCGTACAAGTCGTGCATGTCGTACATACAATCTGTTTGCCGTACATCCAATGCATTCCGTACACCACGTGCATGGCGTACATGTCGTGCATGCAGTACATTCCGTGCATCCGGTTCATGACGTACATGCCGTACATCCCGTGTATGCCGTACATCACGTGCATTCCGAACATTGAGCGCACCTGCATTCCGAACATTGCCGTTCATCCAGTACATTCCGTGCATTCGGTACATGTCGTTCATGCCTTACATCCCGTGCGTGCCGTGCATCCCGTACAAGTCGTGCATGTCGTACACCCAATCTACTTGCCGTACATCTAATGCATTCCGTACACCACGTGCATGCCGTACATGTCGTGCATCCCGTACATCTACTACAATCATAGGAAAGGGTACAATTCTACCGAGTGCAATCCTTCTGGGTGCAATCCTATTAAGGGCAATACTATTGGATGTAAATGAATGTGTGTGCAATACGCTCTGGGCGAAATTGCCTTGGGTTTTATATAACATGACTGCAGTAAAACTGGTTGCAAACCATTCAGTGCAATTCACGACCACCACATTTAATTAACCACACTGTGATAAAAACGCAGTAAGTTAACGTTAATTTTCATAATTTTTGTATTTTGAAATTGTAGTTGCCTTGTGGATGCCAATTTATGGAATGTGGATTTTAATATTATCGCTTGGCATTACCATCAAAGAACAGCGATTTTACTGAATTTTCGTTACAGTGTTAGGAATAAATATTCCAAACTTTTCCACTGATATTTCAATTTTCTATGCTTCAAAAGGTAATTTGCGCAAAATTTTATCCTGTACATCCCGTACATCCAGTACATCCCGTACATCCCGTACATCCAGTACATCCAGTACATCCCGTACATCCCGTACATCCAGTACATCCAGTACATCCCGTACATCCCGTACATCTACTACAATCATGGGAAAAGGTCCAATTCTACCGAGTGCATTCCTTCTGGGTGCAATCCTAATAAGGGCAATACTATTGGATGTAATTGAATGTGTGTGCAATACGCTGTGGTTAAAATTGTCTTGGTTTTTATATAACAAGACTGCAGTTCAACTGGTTGCAAAACATTGAGTGCAATTCTCGACCACCGCATTTAATTAACCACACTTTCATAAAAACGCAGTAAGTTAACGTTAATTTTCATAATTTTTGTATTTTGAAATTGTAGTTGCCTTGTGGATGCCAATTTATGGAATGTGGATTTTAATATTATCGCTTGGCATTACTATCAAAGAACAGCGATTTTACTGCATTTTAGTTACAGTATTAGGAATAAATATTCCAAACTTTTCCTCTGATATTTCAATTTTCTATGCTTCAAAAGGCAATTTGCGCAAAATTTTATCCAGTACATCCCGTACATCCAGTACATCCCGTACATCCCGTACATCCCGTACATCCCGTACATCCCGTACATCCAGTACACCCCGTACATCCCGTACATCCCGTACATCCAGTACATCCCGTACATCCCGTACATCCCGTACATCCCGCACATCCAGTACATCCCGTACATCCAGTACATCCAGTACATCCCGTACAGTTTTCGAGACACCCGCAATATTTACTAACTTTATCAATCCTTCAAAATCTCTAATATTTGAATATGTGGATTATTTCCATCATTTAGATTAAAAGCATTCCGCCAATTTCCTGGAATGTTGGTAATTACTTTCAAGTATTCAAACATATCACCGTTATAGTCATTCATGTTGTTTTTCACATAAAATTGATCATATGACATAATACTCATATCTAGTTTCAGCAGACCCTCTACAATCTACATATTGGATACCTTTTTCAACAAAATGTGTTATAAAACTAGGACTATTTCGCTATAATATGAAACGTTTAAACCATAATTTTTATTTACAAACGTTTGTCTAAGCTATTACTTTGATTTAAAAGTATACCAGCAGTAGCCTACATTGTATCCTTCAAATGCTGTTAATCTTATTATATTATTATTAGATTTACTCCTAATATATTTGAAGCCTGTAAAGTTATTCCCAGTTTAAATACACCCAGTATTGCACCTATTGCAACTGCTTCCATTAAAATTACACCTATTGGTTGTAATCGAGAAGGGCAAATTCACGGTGTACGATTTCACTAGGTGCATTTGCTCTCGAGGCAAATTTCACTCCGGTGTAGGTCCACGGGATGCACTTCCACGAAGCGCAATTCTATTGAATGCATATCCACTGGAAGCAATTTAACTGGCAAATCACTGTTTGTACAATTCCTCTGAGGCAATGCTCTGCAGTGTGTGCTCTTACATTATGCGCACTGAATGCCGTTATGTGCTATTCACTTCCAACAGCCCCAAATGGCGTGGAAGAGCGTGGGCTACCGATATCCTCGACCGACAGTTAGTACTTTCCTTTAAGCCTAGTGAATACGCCCAAAATGAAGCTCAAAACTATGGAAATATTCCGATTTAGATACTTAGGTACATATTAGGACGTGATATTTTTTGTCCCAAATGTTTTTGGCGAAAATGATTTTTTTTCTCAAAACTCATTCGTGTGTATTCGCGCCACATATTAAATCCCCCAGTTTCCAAAAATATACCATGTCCTTTTTAAATTCGAGAAAAGTAAATAATGTTTATGTTTTCCATGACTCAATTCAACATAAGATCAATTCAAAACAATCATGATGACATCTGTGACCAACTTTGTGTTTTGGAATGTTATCCTTGTGTCATTGCCATCTCCGAAACAAAACTGAAACAAGACCCAATCATGAATATTGAAGTTTCTGGTTATAATTCGCTACACAATCAATCAAAAGCAATGCTGGTGGAGTGTGTATGTATATTCAGTCAAACTACTCTTACAAAGTTCTACAAATATATATTAGGAATCTATCTGGATGTGGGGACTTCTGGGTTGAGTTGCCTGTTCGATTTGGTAAATTTTTCTTCAGTTATAATTGGAGTTATATATCGTTACTCAAATTTGGAATAAACTCTTAATATATTTAGAACGAAAAACTAAAAGTTTGTAAAAATTGTTGATCCTGCCAAAAACAAGGAATGGCCAAAAAATTATCATCAGGCCACCTTAAGAAATGCAAGGAGTCAAACAAACTTTAGTCCTCACTCTCATCTGATAGTATACCTGTCAGGTACTCACCATTACACCAATTAGCCCTTGACGAAGTCTCAATACCACCCCAGCCAAATTATTTGCACAGTCTATGCCTTACAATAAGTTGATCATTCAAGGACGCTCCAGCTCCATTGAATACCACACAAAATTTTGATCGAGTCGTGCTGTTATGACCCAAATAAAAAGATCCCAACCTTTCGTCAGGTATTTTCTCTGCATTCCCATTCTTTAAGTAATCATTTCTTACGTTCAAACTATTCATGATCAAGGATGATAACTCGCTTCTGAGACAGAAATTGCTTTTCTACCACAGCACGATTATTGGGAAGTTTATCTTTATTGTCATTCCACGGCAGACCCACCTCGTAATATCTATCCACTTTTCTGTTTGTTCTTTCCATGATGGTCAATGCGCTTTCGTCTTCAACAGAAGGCAAGGATGCGGACTCACATGCGTCATTACATGCTTCCGGTACATTAGAACCAATTTTAAATTAAGAAACTATCTTCTGCCAACGCTTTATCAAGCATGATACCGTTTTCTGCAACCATTGCAGTCAAGGATGCCTCAAAACCCTCACGGGTTCTCTGCCTAGCTAAGTTTGCACCAAAAATTTGGTACTCTTTTTCCCTTATACCTCGCTCCCCATAAGCTCTTGTGTGCACAGTTGGTCCAAGGTCTAACAAGGCATAGGTGGATATCTTCTTTACCCCCATGCCCTCTACTCCGACTGCAACTGGCAACACTTCAAGCCTAACATGCCCAGCCCCACACAAAGCTTCAACGCTGCCGAATGTTGCATCACAGGTAGGCTTATCACCGACTTTCCTAACAGGCGCTCCTGGTTTCATACCTAAACAAGAACTTGCACAATTAGTAGAGCTACCCAACCTTTGGTGGATGGAAAATGGAGCAGTACATTATGCTTCTTGCCACACCCATTCACACTGCAATGTGCCTTGGTTCACATTCAATTGCCTTATGGCCACCCCTTAGGTAATTAAAACATAAATCATTCCTACTAGCCCATAATGACCTCTCCTCTGAGAGGTCATTTTCTCAAAACAAAGAAGGTATTCATACTTATTTGTCACACCATGACCGGAATTTCTTTAATCACAGCCGTTGGCCAATGTAAAAACTCTATTTCTATGAGTGCTAACATGGTTGATATTTCTAGATTTCTATTTTTCCTTAGTTGTAGACGCCATCTCACAATACATGGTAGAAGCACCACTTGTTATTTTTTTCACAAAACGTTACGAATCTCAGAAAGTGCCAGCTTTCACTTCCTCATAAATATTAACAATAACCTTGACATAGCCAGATTGCATATCTTCTGGCATTTCGGAGAGAAGTTTTTTCAAATTAACATCCATACAAGCCCGCTGTTCAAAGACGATTTTCTATCAAGGTGATTAATTTCAGCAGAGTTATTCTCGCGGAGAGGCTTTACTTCAATCAATTCTTTCATGAAAGCATCGACAACTATATGTTTCTTGCCAAACTACGCCTCGAGGATACGAGCTTTGCTATATCTCTTTTAACACGTTTATTTTTATTTTATTAAAATTCACTCTGAGCAAGGTCGGAAGCAGTGCCTGAAAGGAACCAACAAACGGCCACTTAAAAGCAGGGATCTTCTAAAAGATGTGGTACCAGCAACTGCACTCTGAACGGAAAATATCCCAAACATAACTGAACCGCCATGGTAAAGTGCAGTGGGAGGTATCTGTCCTAGACAATGGTAAAACCACTTACCACTTCTTTGGTTCTGTTTAGTCGCCTCTCACGACACGCGGGAAATACGTTAGAACTATTCTAAAGCCCGTACCTGGGCCTAAAGTTTAGTTGTGGCAAATGATCTTATTGGCTCTTTGGCAATACCCGTAGTACATTTTGAAAAAATAATATTTTCCACATCCACTGCAGCCGTGAATTCACTTAAAAACTCTGGATATCTCAACGAATCACCCGAAAACTCCGGACAGTCAACTTTCAAATTGCTCACCCATCGATGACGGAACCACAGGATATACTAGAATCGTTGGAGGGGATGCAATCGTTGCCACCGGAACACTCGAACCAGAAACCTTTTGAACAGGAACGCTCCATATGCGTTGGAATTCACCATCACCTGAAACACCAATTATGACAGGAAAAAGCCTACGCACCGGTATGCCACTCATGGCCGCTTGGATTGAAGCAGCACTGCATTACATGTGCACTTGAGTATCCCATGTCAAGTATGACAGTCCCTTTCTCCTATAAATTCCCAATGCAAATCCGCCGCTTATGTCATTGAATTCCTTCAAATATTATTCCACAAATTGAATAAAACGTGATTTAATGATAAATAAAACAATTCACAACAAAAAGGTAACCTATAGCAGTATACAAAACAAAGTACAACTCTAGAACCAAGACTAGGCTTTAATCAACTCTTTCACAGCTAAGCACACGCACGGTGAACTGAATAGTAAACACAAGATACAAGGCAACAAGTGAGTCAGGCGTAAACAAAGTAATCAACCAATTTAGGACCACGTAACCATTGCGGGAGCTCAGCAATTACCGACTAACAGATAAGATTCAAATTCACATACACAGTATTGGAAATTTGATACATCACAATTATGTACTGAATTAATTTTACCACATTGTCGCCCCGCCAATTTTTATTTTAATAAAATGCACAAAAGGCAAAAAACAGTGATAACTAATAGTGAATTTACCAGTCATGCGATCAGTTCCATTCACCGTATCTTTCTGGAGGCCTTCTTATACGCTCCGATCGTCTTATTCCTTTAGTTAGTGGTTGTCGATCAAACTCGTCTTTATCAGTATTGGTTGAGGGGACTTCATCAGAGCAGGGCTCTTTTAAGGATGGAACGTTCCTAAAGTTTTGCTTTTGTAAAGGAGCTAGATCTTTTGTGGAAACAGTAGTTTCTTTGCCATCCAGAAGTTTAACGTGTGCGAAACTCGGGTTGGCTTCCAATAATTCAGCAGGATCACAAAGTGGTTCGCTTTTTGTGCGAACGAAATGACAGAAAAGGACATGACCAGGTTGGACAAGTCAGCCATGTAAAGATTTACCCATAATTGATTTCCTATTAAAGTTTAAGAATATTTCGCGCGGAGTAGAATTGGTCGTGGTGCAGAGCAGTAATCGAGTAGCGTGTAAGGCATCTGGAAGAACAAGTTCCCATGATTCATCGGGGAATTTTCGATCCTTCAACATTAACTTAACTGTCCTCCAAGTCTGATTTACGCGCTCGCATTCAGAATTCCCAGTCGGATGGTAGGGGGTGGTTCGACTAGTAGCCACACCTGTCAACGTTAAGTAGTCTTTCAGCTCTCGAGGCATGAAGGAAGATCGCTATGTATGAAATTTGGCAACCCAAACAAGCAGAATAATTTCACTAAGCAATCGATAACAGAAGAAGTTGCAAACTCTTCTTACGTCTTCGACAGAATAAGGTAGATTTTTACTTTGTACAAGATGAGTCCGTCTCGTAACACCAGGATGGCCGAGACATGAATGAATTTCACGAAGATCAGGAGAAGAAATCATGTAACCACATACTCGAGAGAGTGTATTGGGCACAACATTTTGTTTGTCCGATTTGTGCTTCATGGTGTAAGAGAAAGGGCCTAGTTCTGCTCTTCACAACTGAATCTTAGCGTTCTTTATCTTTTCCTTAGTTTTGGGATTGAACATAAAGGGGACAGCTTTTTGGTCTGTTACGAGTGTGAATTGCCGTGTAGGAAATGACTTCACTTGTGAACCGCTTCGATTATAGCCGATGCTTCTTTTTCTACTATGTGATATTTGATTTCAGTGGAGATAGAGTTCTAGAGAAGAAAGCCACTGGGAGACCAGACTGACTGAAAGTAACAGCGATTGCGTGGTCAGGAGCATCGCATTCGACACAAAAAGGCTCATCATCCCTTACAGTGGTACCCTTACAGTGGTAAGTGGTCAGACTTGATAAGAGGTCGCATACGCGAGGTAAAATCGGGTATCCACCTTGCGTAATACGCGAACATTCAAATGATTCTTTTCAATTCTTCATTTGTAGTAGGCAGTGGTAGTTCTAACAAAGGCCACATGAGTTCAGGGTCAGGTCGGATACTGCCGTAAGAAATACGATACCCAAGCAAATCGATTCCTCTCTGAGCAATAACAGATTTGCTCGGATTGAAAGTCAAATTCTCAGCTTTAGCGGCATCTCTGAGCTTATTATCATGATCAAAATCAAATGAATCAAAGCTACTCAAAATTCAATAAAGTTCCTTGGACTCAAGGTCTGGAATGATATCCTCATTAAATAGCGTACCTAGGGATCCTTTAGTTTAGATCAAAATACCCAGATCACGTAATTGACAAATATTGAAACGAAAATCTTTATAAATGTTTCGGGTTCATTTTTGGCACTTTTTATATTGTGAAGCAATGAACATGCGTTTTCTCAGTGTCATTGTATGTACATGATCTACCCATATTTTATTATATGAAAATACCACTTATTTCACTATCTTTTTATAATCATGGCTAGATACCTATTGACATATATTACCGATATATAGCAATACTGTTTGACATGATATTTACTGCAGCATAAACATGAATATTTACACCAGACTGACAGTATGCCAGCTACTCACACACCCGAAGAAAATATAGACGGAGTAGACGAATCAATAAATCTCTCTCCTAGTCATTTTAGTTAACTATAAAAATATTACGGGAATATCCGGGTGCCCAATTAGCTCAATTAGTGAAGCGTTGGAAATACGCTTCGAGCTGCGTATCTCTGATCGTCATGACGCAGGTTCGAATCTCATGAGAGGTCTGCTGGACACCTCGCCGGTGCACGGTGGTTCACGTAAGCGCTGCTTACGGCTTCCTCCACCAACCAGGTCCATGCACAGGAAATATGAGAAATTCGATAATCCAAAAACCTTCACCCCGATTCGGAACTGGTATCTGCACGAGAGGTTGTGGTTCGCCATATGGTTAAGCTGCATTCTCGGCTTTCCCGCTCCCGCAGGATAAAAATGATATCCTATTATTGTCTGGGCTGCCGAGTGCTGGCTGCGACGGCTAATCTCTGCCAAAGACTTCACCCGCTAGCGCCAACTTCCGAAAATAATTTTAACGTCTCGTGAAGCGTGACAAAAATTGTCCAAATGAATACGTTTGTCTTTTCGGCCTTTTTGCTGTGCCTAACGTGAGTGGTATATCTGCTGTTGTATCTTTTAAAATCCGCCTCATTACCAAAATGGAATTTTCGGATGTTTATATGAATGGAATTTTCAAATAAGTTAAAATTATTTTTCATAGGGTTTATTGGTTGTGAATTGGGATTTTCTCGCACTCCTTAATTCTTTTATGATGTTTATATATCCTGCCTAGTAATTTCAGCGATTTTATTTTCGTTATAGGCTAGGCTAGGATTCAATTTTTATTCTGTGGGAGAAGAAAGCCGAGAATACTGGTTAACCATATGGCGAGCCACGATCTCTCATCCAGACACCAGTTTCACACCTGGTGAAGGTTTTTGATGTTTCTAGTTAGATTGAGCGGTTGTGTAAGCTGGCATAAATAAACATCGTGTACAATAACCTTTTGTTGGTTAATATGTTCCACCGTTCAGTACTTATTTGACAGAAACACAGAAATAACATTTTCAGTAATTACTTGAGCACTTGAAAATAGGTAAATCCCTGTTTGCCACCCTTGAGACGTTGGGGTGCCGCAGCTTTTGATGTACCGTAACGTTATGTCCCAGTATTCCATCTTTTATGGTTTTAGAGTTGTAGATAAAAATGTGATTTAGTGTAATTTAATGACTTTTAAACTCATGGGTTCTTATAACTTTGTCAAATCAACTTTTTATTAAAATTTTTGGTATATTCAGGCCAAGTGTTTTGCACCCCCTGGTGCGATTTTGGTATGTTTTATAGCGAGATGCAGTAGTAAGCTATTTTCGGTGCAAATTTCTTTTGCTTGTGGGTGTCATTATTTGACCTCAGATTTTGTTCCTTTAATGAATACTTCAATGTATACCTATATGCTCTCAAAATAACTTGGTATTGGTCTATTACTTTTTATAAATCGTAATCTTTTGATCGTCTGACGCTTTGAGAGCTATAAACATTTGACCAAAATCAGTGTTTGCTGAGAACTGAGCTATGTACATTTTTATTTTCAGTGAAAAATGGCAATCAAGCACAACAATGTCATTGCCAACAACCATTTTCACAAAAAATGG
This sequence comes from Styela plicata, assembly GCA_963675895.2. NCBI lineage: Eukaryota > Metazoa > Chordata > Ascidiacea > Stolidobranchia > Styelidae > Styela > Styela plicata. The sequence goes on from CAVMBJ020000189.1 coordinate 13,944, forward strand.
CAAACAAGAGTTAAATGTTGGTTCAATCAACCAGCTAGAAAGAAGCGACGTTACAACAGAAGATTAGAAAAAGCACGACAGATTGCTCCAAGACCCGTAAAAGGACCACTCAGACCTATCGTGAGATGCCCAACTGTTAAATACAACATGAAAAAACGCCTGGGACGTGGCTTTTCACTTGAGGAGTTGAAGGTAACTTGGTTTCGTAATATGCAAGTGCATAGTTTTGCCACTTTTCTGCCCTAGATTATTGCCGCAGTTACAGAAAGGCAGCGCAGATTCGCTGGCAAAGTGTTGCCCCGAAAATCTTATGTTCTGGACCTCCCAATCAGTGACTATCATTAATTATGGAGTGTTTGGTACTGGTTTTTTATGACAGCGAATTAAATCTGACCTGAACATTACGCAATGGGCTCACAAAATATGGCCCCCTGTAATTTCGGGCCTCAAAAGTGAAGTGAATTTAATGATTTGAAGAAATACATTGCATGATTTATTAGCTTAGCTGGACTTCGGATAAAAATAACTTATTTTGTTCCGAAATTTTTAAATCTAAGAGTATAATAAATTGCATATATGCAAGAAATAGTAAAAACTGCTTCTATTCTTAAAAAATATTAAACTCCATACATCACTTCAATTCTCTAAGATTATTATCGGTCGTCGTGTGTGCATTCCCTATCCTAAGCATGATGTGTACATCAGAGATGCAAAATGGGTCCAAATATCATATTGATTCCTGGACAAAGTGAACACAACGGTTTTATTCCGTACACAAAATGCATGAGAATTCGCTTTTCAATTTTTCGACCACCTCTGATCTGATTTTTTTTGTGGTGTTTCTTATTCACAGTTATATTTAAACGGATCTATGCCTAATACTAGATCGTAAATCTTTAATGCCGAAATCATAAAATCTGTTTTATGTGCAACTTTTTGGTAGTGATCAAATTAATTAAAACTGCTCTGTCAGTTAATAAGACTATAAGATAGGAACTAAAGTCTAACTGCTGCAGCCAATCCCTGGCCAGAAAGATTATTTTGTCAAGCTCAAGCCACACAACGAATGTACTTCGGCTGCGCGATCCCCCTGTGACCCACGTCAATATTTTTCCGTTTTTGTAGTTTGAGTTTTACCGGAGACAAACAACTAGGTGCTGTTTTCGGCAGCATATTTTTAATTTAGGTTAATACCAAAGTACCCAGGAGTAGAGCCAGATTTCCATTGGTGACCCACTATTTGTGTATGTCTGTTTCTTTACTGTCGGGTATAGGTTCCTCCCCAGTATTTACCGGTAGCGGTAGTTATTTTATTATTAGGGCCAGATTGGCATATGGCACCCAACAGGCTCTGGAAAGCAACGTCCAGAGATGTACCCGTCTGTGTGCTCACTTCTGGTCTTGATTTTGTTTAAGGGGAAAAATCTGAAAGCATCCTCCAATTCTTCCTCGATCCAAATTTTCACTTGCTCAAAAGCACTCGAAGAAAGCAGCTAATTTTTAAACCTTTGATCTGAGAAGCAAGCCATGACTACTTGCTTGTTTTCTTCAATCATTAAAAATATGTTATTGGTACTTTTGAGCATTTTGCTTCTCATGCTTTGGTCTGTGGACCAATGTTTCCAAGAAGCAAGCGCAGATCAGATATATTTGGTATCATTAGAGATAAACGGTCATCGGCCTTACCTATTTCTAATGTCGTAGCCTTGAAGTGTTAATTAGATTCCTCGATTTTAGATGGAGTTCTCTTGTGCACTCGTGCAAGGAAGATAAGAGAAACTCTGGGTCTAGAATAATCAGGTCTATTTCCCACTTGAAAACCATACCCTAACTTGTTCGGTCTACTTTTAATTTCGGTTCACATTTTTTTCTGTTTCTCAATGTTTTGCAATTTAATAGAAGAAAACTTTAATATTTGGTATGTCAGAGTTACAATCACGAAGCGAAGTAAGCCAGCTGTGGATAATTTGCAGCTAGCAATTACAAGCTTGCTGTTTCTGCCATCTTACACTATAATAAGAATATGCATGTTTTCAGGCTGCGGGCATCAACAGACATTTTGCTCAAACGATTGGGATCTGTGTTGATCATCGCAGACGTAATCGTTCATACGAGTCTTTACAGGAAAATGTCCAAAGATTAAAGGAATACAGATCTAAATTAATTCTTTTCCCGAAAAAGGCCAGCCAACCTAAACAGGGTGACAGTTCTGTAAGTATTGTCAAGTGTTTGATTTATGTCACCCAGTTTCTATTAATTGTTTTTGTGTTTACATACACAATTTCTTTTTTTGAAGAAAGCGTGATCTAAGTAAGACGAGACACCCTTAAGCTATCCACTGTAAGTCCTAATTTATAAGCAAATTTTATGTTTGTGGGAGCTTTTATATTCCAGAATAACAAAGGATTTATATTTTAATATTGGTGGGAACACTAGGATCATGACCAGGTGTGGTCAAAATCAGATATCTATTAATCATTTGTATTGTAATCATTGTATTAGATTTTTTTCTGAATCAAAGACTAGAATAAGTGGAACAAGAAAAAACGGACTGTCAAATATATTGAAATTTTGTATTAAATTGCATTCGATTCGCATTTGGGGAAAAATTTTGATCAACGAATCGTTGTCATCCTTTGCGGAATGCAAATTGCTTATCCAGAATATGTTGTGCGCATAGCCCAACTTAATTGTCTCCATGATATTTTTTCACTGTTTCTTTGTTGGCAGTTAGTGCAGTGAGGTACCACATAATGTACCTTAGTACCAACTCTTTACCCTCCTTACTTCCTCGAATTTGCGGTCTGAGAAGTACAAAGTCTGAATGTTTTGCTACCCCAGTATGTTTCAACAGATGGAACTTTTTTTTCAGGCTGAGGAGATAAAGATGGCATCTCAATATCAAGGAGATGTTCTTCCTATTAAACAGGTTTGTTTTTTAAATATTATTATGGTGGAAAAGAGTTTCAAACAAAATTTAAGCGACTGTGCTAGCGCATCAACCGAGGCTAGTTGGCTTGCGACTGTATTCGAATCTTGGGTCACATAAGCAAATCTAGATTTTATAAAATTGATACAGGACCTGATCTCAAAGCTAAGTTATGCAGACATGTGCTTGTGCTTTTAGAGAATGTATATTTCTCCCAATCATTAAAAAAACTTAAATGCGAAGAAACTTACTAGCTAAACTGATTATCAATTATTTTAATTAAGTTAAACCGAACTCCAATTTAAATGCTCTGTTCGCAATATTGAATAAAATTTTACCCTGCATCGTTGGTGCTTTATGCAGGTGATGCGCGCATATAAGCAAGTCTGTTATATCCAGCTGTGCTGTTCAATTGAATGTAATTTATTCTGTGCACTTTGATCCACAAGCAGTTGTTACACATAGTCACGAACGTCCACTACATATTGGGAATGCTGCTAAGAATGTACGTTTATTTACAGAAAGTTGTCCGTGAAAAGGCCAGGGCCATCACTGATGAAGAGCGCAAGCATTCCGTATTCCAAGCTATGCGTATGGCCAGATCTAATAAGAGACTGCATGGAATTCGTGCGAAGAGAAAGAAGGAAAAGGAAGAGGCAGCTGCCCAGGCTGCTCCAAAGAAAAAGTAATCTTTGTTCGCCGGAAGATAGTGGGTATTCCACAATTTTCGAATACAACTACGAAACCTGTGAACTTGTGTATTTATGCCTATTCCCTAGTAGATCAGTATTCAAAGTTATTAAATTTATAATGTATTCTCAGGTTCAGCTGTCAAATCTTAGTGCAGGACTATGAATTGGGTTAGTGAGAGAGATGAAAGAGGATTATGTAGGGTAATAATGTGAGAGGCTGGTGCGAACTTGCCGCACGTCGGTGTTTTCTAGTTCGCTGCCTTTGTGGGATTGGGATCCGGCTTTTCTGTCAAGAAGCTGGTGGCGTTAATACAGTAACAGTACTAGTAGTATTCTTATAATATATTGGATGATTAAAAGTCTTTGTGATGAAAATTCGACCTATCCCATGAAAAGACATCACTATTTTTTTTAAATGAAGCTTGTCGCGCTAGCAACGTTCGCCGCCGCTTCATTATCCACGAAGTTGTGGCTAGCAAGGGTGGCAGTACGGTACGGTACGAAATTTTTATCGTACTTCGAACCAGCAAAATAATTTCGTACCGAACTTCGTACCGTACCTTTCGAAAATTTTCCGTACCGTACCGTACGATATTATCTTTTTCGTACATCGTACCGAACTTCGTACCAGTACGAAATTAAGTTCGATTAATATTTTCCATTTATCGTACTAAATTTCGTACCAGTACGAAAACCGGTACGATTCGCTGGGCAGGAATTTCGTACCGTACCAACTACCAATGTCCAAATTAGCTTTATTTGTAAGATCTTGCCACCGCAAGAAACGTCAACAACATCTTACAAAGTGATGCAGTTTTATGATATCTGGTTTAAAATCCAGGACAGAAAAACAAGCGCGTAATTAAGCATATGCCACGCCAATATCATTGTTCACATTGCGTATAATATGAGAATGGTACACCGGTGGTGATAAATGGTGGTAGGATGAGCACAGTTTTCGCGAAAAAATTTGGCATGAACCAATATTTAGCATATTTGCACTATTGTGTCGTCACAAGAAATTCTCTCTCGACAAAAGAATGTGCGTTGTGCACCACACATGGGTTTCGTGCGGTCTTATTCGAAGGCATGGTTATAAGAACATTATCATTGTGCATCTGGTATTTCTGGTGCAATTTACGTTGTCTTCACATTAATAATACATCACATAAATAATGCTATTTATTTTTTCATACCAGACAGACGTATTCCCGGCATGCCTCGTTGTCTATATTGTGACTTGGCTGTTTTTTTTACAAAATATATCTTCTATTTAAGATGAGCATCAGCTAACATTCAACTCAAAACAGCCTAAATATATCTTTATATTCTGATGTTTCTGCTCTGATAATATGCTTCTGTGTGTCAGAGTACAAACAAAACGTAATAGCGGTGGTTACTGGTTAGCTTAGTTGCATAGTTGGTCAGGGAGGGAG
>CAVMBJ020000190.1:0-18993 GCA_963675895.2 Styela plicata
CATAACAGATAAATGTTTTGAATTACATTTATAGATTTTATTTGACTGCATATTGTGGTAAGACTGTAAAATCTTCAAAATTTTGGAAGGTTTTCAGAGTTAGCTTGCAAATATTCTGATAAGCATATCCTTTCCTTAAAATTTACAATATTTCCTATTGTTCCAGGACGTCTTTGCTTTAATTTTGTAATCAATTTAACTAAGTACCTAAAGACCAAAGACCAATAGAAAACTGAAAGCAAAGTTTTTTAGTAGTTTCTTTCTACTCTTTCTTAATCTGAATAATGCATCAAAAGTAAAGGTCGCATTTACATTCTAAAATAAGCTTACTTAAAATCAACTAAGACAAGCAGAACATTTTAAAACTAGTAAATTTTTTTTTAGAGTTTGATTCAGAGTTGCTGTCAATATGAACACTCACAGTAGTAAACATTAAACTTCGATATTAAATATATGGATTCTAACTCTTTGGATGTTATGGTAATTCACGCAAAATTCTTCGAAATTCGGGAAGGTTTTCGGAGTAAACTTAAAAATAGTTGGGTTAGCATAAACTATTTCTTTAATATCGAAATTGTTGAATTTTGTTGTGGAGCTCCTTAACTTGAGTATTAGCACAAGGCTTGCTGCTTGTTATAAACTGGATGGCATTCAGAAAAATATAATGAAAATCCGGTTGGGAGTTATAGCTTATATTATGAATATTGCAGTTGAATAAATTGCGCTATCTCAAGCCTGTTAGACAAATTAAACATTTCTGGATTTTTTTTCAAAAAATTGCCTTTTTTTTCAATGCAGATAAAATTTTTGAATAATATTTATAGATTTTATTTGTCTGCATATTGTGGTTAGAATGTAAAATCTTTAAAATTTTGGAAGTTTTTCAGAGTTAGCTTGCAAACAGTCAGATAAGCATATCCTTTCCTTTAAAATTACAATATTTCTTATTGTTCAGGACGTCTTTGCTTAACTTTTGCAATCAAATTAACTGACTACCTAAAGACCAATAGAAAACTGAAAGCAAAGTTTTTTAGTAGTTTCTTTCTACTCTTTCTTAATAATCTGAATAATGCATCAAAAGTAAAGGTGGCATTTACATTCTAAAAAGAAGCCCACTTAAAATCAACTAAGACATGCAGAACATTTTAAAAACTAGTTAATTTTTCTCTTAGAGTTTGATTCAGAGTCGCTGTCAATATGAACACTCTCAGTAGAAAACATTAAACTTCGATGTTAAATATATGGATTCTAACTGTCTGGATGTTGTGGTAATTCATGCAAAACTTCGAAATTCGGGAAGGTTTTCGGAGTAAACTTAAATATAGTTGGGTTAGCGAAAACTATTTCTTTAATTATCGAAATGGTTGAATTTTTTTGGAGTTCCTTAACTTGAGTATTAGTACAGTGCTTGCTGTTTGTTATAAACTGGCTGACATTCAGAAAAATTTAATGAAAATCCGGTTGGGAGTTATAGCATATATTGTGAATATTGCAGTTGAAAAAATTGTCACTTTTACACTTATGAAAAATACGCTGTCTCAAACCTGTTAGACAAACTAAACATTTCTGGATTTTTTTCAAAAAATTGCCATTTTGGCAAAACAGATAAATGTTTTGAATTATATTTATAGATTTTATTTGCCTGCATATTGTGGTAAGACTGTAAAATCTTCAAAATTTTGGAAGGTTTTCAGAGTAAGCTTGCAAATAGTCAGAAAAGCATATCCTTTCCTTTAAAATTAAATTCTTTCTTTTCGTTTTAGGGCGACTTTGCATAACTTTTGCAACCAATTTAACTAACTACCTAAAGACCAATAGAAAACTGAAAGCAAAGTTTTTTAGTAGCTACTTTCTACTCTTTCTTAATCTGAATAATGCATCAAAAGTAAAGGTCGCATATACATTCTAAAAAGAAGCCTCCTTAAAATCAACAAAAACAACCAGAACAGTTTAAAAACTAGTCAATTACTTAAAATCATCTAAGACAAGCAGAACAGTTTAAAAACTAGTTAATTTTTCTCCTATAGTTTGATTCAGAGTCGCTGTCAATATGAACACTAACAGTAGTAAACATTAAACTTCGATATTAAATATATGGCTTCTTACTGTTTGGATGTTATGGTAATTCACGCAAAAATCTTCGAAATTCGGGAAGGTTTTCGGAGTAAACTTAAAAATAGTTGGGTTAGCATAAACTATTTCTTTAATATCGAAATTGTTGAATTTTTTTGGAGTTCCTTAACTTGAGTATTAGTACAGTGCTTGCTGTTTGTTATAAACTGGATGACATTCAGAAATATTTAATGAAAATCCGGTTGGGAGTTATAGCTTATATTATGAATATTGCAGTTGAAAAAATTGTCACTTTTACACTCTTGAAAAATACGCTATCTCAAACCTGTTAGACAAACTAAACATTTCTGGATTTTTTTCAAAAAATTGCCATTTTGGCAAAACAGATAAATGTTTTGAATTATATTTATAGACTTTTTTTGCCTGCATATTGTGGTAAGACTGTAAAATCTTCAAAAATTTGGAAGGTTTTCAGAGTAAGCTTGCAAATAGTCAGATAAGCATATCCTTTCCTTTAAAATTAAAATATTTCTTTTTGTTCTAGGGCGACTTTGCATAACTTTTGCAACCAATTTAACTAACTACCTAAAGACCAATAGAAAACTGAAAGCAAAGTTTTTTAGTAGCTTCTTTCTACTCTTTCTTAATCTGAATAATGCATCAAAAGTAAAGGTCGCATATACATTCTAAAAAGAAGCCTCCTTAAAATCAACTAAAACAACCAGAACAGTTTAAAAACTAGTTAATTACTTAAAATCATCTAAGACAAGCAGAACAGTTTAAAAACTAGTTAATTTTTCTCCTAGAGTTTGATTCAGAGTCGCTGTCAATATGAACACTAACAGTAGTAAACATTAAACTTCGATATTAAATATATGGATTCTAACTGTTAGGATGTTATGGTAATTCACGCAAAAATCTTCGAAATTCGGGAAGGTTTTCGGAGTAAACTTAAAAATAGTTGGGTTAGCATAAACTATTTCTTTAATATCGAAATTGTTGAATTTTTTTGGAGTTCCTTAACTTGAGTATTAGAACAGTGCTTGCTGTTTGTTATAAACTGGATGGCTTTCAGAAATATTTAATAAAAATCCGGTTGGGAGTTATAGCTTATATTATGAATATTGCAGTTGAAAAAATTGTCACTTTTACACTCTTGAAAAATACGCTATCTCAAACCTGTTAGACCAATTAAACATTTCTGGATTTTTTTCAAAAAATTGCCTTTTTGGCAAAACAGATAAATGTTTTGAATTATATTTATAGATTTTATTTGCCTGCATATTGTGGGTAAGACTGTAAAGTCTTCAAAAATTTTAGAAGGTTTTCAGAGTTAGCTTGCAAATAGTCTGATAAGCATATCCTTTCCTTAAAATTTACAATATTTCCTATTGTTCCAGGACATCTTTGCTCTAATTTTGTAACCAATTTAACTAAGTACCTAAAGACCAATAGAAAACAGAAAGCAAAGTTTTTTAGTAGCTTCTTTCTACTTTTTCTTAATCTGAATAATGCATCAAAAGTAAAGGTCGCATTCACATTCTTAAAAGAAGCCCATTTAAAGTCAACAAAGACATGCAGAACATTTTTAAAAACTAGTTAAATTTTTCTCTTAGAATTTGATTTAGAGTCGCTGTCAATATTGACCACTCTCAGAAGAAAACATTAAACTTCGATGTTAAATATATGGATTCTAACTGTCTGGATGTTGTGGTAATTCACGCAAAAATTTTCGAAATTCGGGAAGGTTTTCGGAGTAAACTTAAAAATAGTTGGGTTAGCGTAAACTATTTCTTTAATTATCGAAATTGTTAAATTTTGAATTCTTCAAAATTTTGGAAGATTTTCAGAGTTAGCTTGCAAATAGTCAGATAAGCATATCCTTTCCATAAAAATTACAATATTTCTTATTGTTCTAGAACGTCTTTGCTTAACTTTTGCAACCAATTTAACTAACTACCTAAAGACCAATAAAAAACTGAAAGCAAAGTTTTTTTGTAGTTTCTTTCTACTCATTCTTAATCTGAATAATGCATCAATAATAAAGGTCGCATTTACATTCTAAAAAGAAGCCTACTTAAAATCAACTAAGACAAGCAGAACAATTTAATAACTAGTTAATTTTTCTCCTGGAGTTTGATTCAGAGTCGCTGTCAATATGAACTCTCACTGTAGAAAACATTAAACTGCGATGTTAAATATATGGATTCTAACTGTCTGGATGTTGTGGTAATTCACGCAAAAATCTTCGAAATTCGGGAAGGTTTTCGGAGTAAACTTAAAAATAGCTGGGTTAGCGTAAACTATTTCTTTAATTATCGAAATTGTTGAATTTTTTTGGAGTTCCTTAACTTGAGTATTAGTACAGTGCTTGCTGTTTGTTATAAACTGGCTTACATTCAGAAAAATTTAATGAAAATCCGGTTGGGAGTTATAGCTTATATTGTGAATATTGCAGTTGAAAAAATTGTCACTTTTACTCTCATGAAAAATACGCTGTCTCAAACCTGTTAGACAAACTAAACATTTCTGAATTTTTTCAAAAAAATTGCCATTTTGGCAAAACAGATAAAGATTTTGAATTATATTTATAGATTTTATTTGCCTGCATATTGTGGTGAGACTGTAAAATCTTCAAAATTTTGGAAGGTTTTCAGAGTTAGCTTGCAAATAGTAAGATAAGCATATCCTTTCCTTAAAAATAAAAATATTTCTTTTTGCTCTAGGGCGACTTTGCATAACTTTTGCAACCAATTTAACTAACTACCTAAAGACCAATTAAAAACTGAAAGAAAAGTTATTTAGTAGTTTCTTTCTACTCTTTCTTAATCTGAATAATGCTTCGAAAGTAATGGTCGCATTTACATTCTAAAAAGAAGCCTACGTAAAATCATCTAAGACAAGCAGAACAGTTTAAAAACTAGTTAATTTTTCTCCTAGAATTTGATTCAGAGTCGCTGTCAATATGAACACTCACAGTAGTAAACATTAAACTTCGATATTAAATATATGGATTCTAACTGTTTGGATGTTATGGTAATTCACGCAAAAATCTTCGAAATTCGGGAAGGTTTTCGGAGTAAACTTAAAATTAGTTGGGTTAGCAAAAACTATTTCTTTAATATCGAAATTGTTGAATTTTTTTGGAGTTCCTTAAATTGAGTATTAGTTCAGTGCTTGCTGTTTGTTATAATCTGGAAGACATTCAGAAATATTTAATGAAAATCCGGTTGGGAGTTATAGCTTATATTATGAATATTGAAGTTGAAAAAATTGTCAATTTTACACTCTCGAAAAATACGCTATCTCAAACCTGTTAGACCAATTAAACATTTCTGGATTTTTTTCAAAAAAATGCCTTTTTGGCAAAACAGATAAATGTTTTGAATTATATTTATAGATTTTATTTGCCTGCATATTGCGGTAAGACTGTAAAATCTTCAAAATTTTGAAGGTTTTCAGAGTTAGCTTGCAAATAGTCTGATAAGCATATCCTTTCCTCAAAATTTACAATATTTCCTATTGTTCCAGGACATCTTTGCTCTAATTTTGTAACCAATTTAACTAAGTACCTAAAGACCAATAGAAAACTGAAAGCAAAGTTTTTTAGTAGCTTCTTTCTACATTTTCTTAATTTGAATAATGCATCAAAAGTAAAGTTCGCATTTACATTCTAAAAAGAAGCCCACTTAAAGTCAACAAAGACATGCAGAACATTTTAAAAACTAGTTAATTTTTCTCCTAGAATTTGATTTAGAGTCGCTGTCAATATGACCACTCTCAGTAGAAAACATTAAACTTCGATGTTAAATATATGGATTCTAACTGTCTGGATGTTGTGGTAATTCACGCAAAAATCTTCGAAATTCGGGAAGGTTTTCGGAGAAAACTTAAAAATAGTTGGGTTAGCGTAAACTATTTCTTTAATTATCGAAATTGTTAAATTTTGAATTCTTCAAAATTTTGGAAGATTTTCAGAGTTAGCTTGCAAATAGTCAGATAAGCATATCCTTTCCATAAAAATTACAATATTTCTTATTGTTCTAGGGCGTCTTTGCTTAACTTTTGCAACCAATTTAACTAACTACCTAAAGACCAATAGAAAACTGAAAGCAAAGTTTTTTTGTAGTTTCTTTCTACTCATTCTTAATCTGAATAATGCATCAATAATAAAGGTCGCATTTACATTCTAAAAAGAAGCCTACTTAAAATCAACTAAGACAAGCAAAACAATTTAAAAACTAGTTAATTTTTCTCCTAGAGTTTGATTCAGAGTCGCTGTCAATATGAACTCTCACTGTAGAAAACATTAAACTGCGATGTTAAATATATGGATTCTAACTGTCTGGATGTTGTGGTAATTCACGCAAAAATCTTCGAAATTCGGGAAGGTTTTCGGAGTAAACTTAAAAATAGCTGGGTTAGCATAAACTATTTCTTTAATTATCGAAATTGTTGAATTTTTTTGGAGCTGCTTAACTTGAGTATTAGTACAGTGCTTGCTGTTTGTTATAAACTGGCTGACATACAGAAAAATTTAATGAAAATCCGGTTGGGAGTTATAGCTTATATTGTGAATATTGCAGTTAAAAAAATTGTCACTTTTACTCTTATGAAAAATACGCTGTCTCAAACCTGTTAGACAAACTAAACATTTCTGGATTTTTTCAAAAAAATTACCATTTTGGAAAAACAGACAAATGTTTTGAATTATATTTATAGATTTTATTTGCCTGCATATTGTGGTAAGACTGTAAAATCTTCAAAATTTTGGAAGGTTTTCAGAGTTAACTCGCTAATAGTCAGATAAGCATATCCTTTCCTTAAAAATTAAAATATTTCTTTTTGTTCTAGGGCGACTTTGCATAACTTTTGCAACCAATTTAACTAACTACCTAAAGACCAATAGAAAACTGAAAGCAAAGTTATTTAGTAGTTTCTTTCTACTCTTTCTTAATCTGAATAATGCATCAAAAGTAATGGTCGCATTTACATTCTAAAAAGAAGCCTACTTAAAATCATCTAAGACAAGCAGAACAGTTTAAAAACTAGTTAATTTTTCTCCTAGAATTTGATTCAGAGTCGCTGTCAATATGAAAACTCACAGTAGTAAACATTAAACTTCGATATTAAATATATGGATTCTAACTGTTTGGATGTTATGGTAATTCACGCAAAAATCTTCGAAATTCGGGAAGGTTTTCGGAGTAAACTTAAAAATAGTTGGGTTAGCATAAACTATTTCTTTAATATCGAAATTGTTGAATTTTGTTGGAGTTCCTTAACTTGAGTATTAGTACAGTGCTTGCTGTTTGTTATAAACTGGATGACATTCAGAAATATTTAATGAAAATCCGGTGTGGAGTTATTGCTTATATTATGAATATTGCAGTTGAAAAAATTTTCACTTTTACACTCTTGAAAAATACGCTATCTCAAACCTGTTAGACAAATTAAACATTTCTGGATTTTTTTCAAAAAATTGCCTTTTTGGCAAAACAGATAAATGTTTTGAATTATATTTATAGATTTTATTCGCCTGCATATTGTGGTAAGACTGTAAAATCTTCAAAATTTTTGAAGGTTTTCAGAGTTAGCTTGCAAATAGTCAGATAAGCATATCCTTTCCTTAAAATTTACAATATTTCCTATTGTTCCAGGACGTCTTTGCTTTAATTTTGTAACCAATTTAATTAAGTACCTAAAGACCAATAGAAAACTGAAAGCAAAGTTTTTTAGTAGCTTCTTTCTACTCTTTCTTAATTTGAATAATGCATCAAAAGTAAAGGTCGCATTTACATTCTAAAAAAGAAGCCCACTTAAAATCAACAAAGACATGCAGAACATTTTAAAAACTAGTTATAATTTTTTCTCTTAGGGTTTGATTCAGAGTCGCTGTCAATATGAACACTCTCTGTTGAAAACATTAAACTTCAATGTTAAATATATGGATTCTAACTGTCTTGATGTTGTGGTAATTCACGCAAAAATCTTCGAAATTCGGGAAGGTTTTCGGAGTAAACTTAAAAATAGTTGGGTTAGCATAAACTATTTCTTTAATATCGAAATTGTTGAATTTTGTTGGAGTTCCTTAACTTGAGTATTAGTACAGTGCTTGCTGTTTGTTATAAACTGGATGACATTCAGAAATATTTAATGAAAATCCGGTGTGGAGTTATTGCTAATATTTTGAATATTGCAGTTGAAAAAATTGTCACTTTTACACTCTTGCAAAAATACGCTATCTCAAACCTGTTAGACAAATTAAACATTTCTGGATTTTTTTCAAAAAATTGCCTTTTTGGCAAAACAGATAAATGTTTTGAATTATATTTATAGATTTTATTCGCCTGCATATTGTGGTAAGACTGTAAAATCTTCAAAATTTTTGAAGGTTTTCAGAGTTAGCTTGCAAATAGTCAGATAAGCATATCCTTTCCTTAAAATTTACAATATTTCCTATTGTTCCAGGACGTCTTTGCTTTAATTTTGTAACCAATTTAATTAAGTACCTAAAGACCAATAGAAAACTGAAAGCAAAGTTTTTTAGTAGCTTCTTTCTACTCTTTCTTAATTTGAATAATGCATCAAAAATAAAGGTCGCATTTACATTCTAAAAAGAAGCCTACTTAAAATCAACAAAGACATGCAGAACATTTTAAAAACTAGTTAATTTTTCTCTTAGAGTTTGATTCAGAGTCGCTGTCAATATGAACACTCTCTGTAGAAAACATTAAACTTTAATGTTAAATATATGGATTCTAACTGTCTTGATGTTGTGGTAATTCACGCAAAAATCTTCGAAATTCGGGAAGGTTTTCGGAGTAAACTTAAAAATAGTTGGGTGAGCGTAAACTATTTCTTTAATTATCGAAATTGTTGAATTTTTTTGGAGTTTCATAACTTGAGTATTAGTACAGTGCTTTCTGCTTGTTATAAACTGGATGACATTCAGAAAAATTTAATGAAAATCCGGTTGGGAGTTATAGCTTATATTATGAATATTGCAGTTGAAAAAATTGCGCTCTCTCAAACCTGTTAGACAAATAAAACATTTCTAGATTTTTTTTTCAAAAAATTGCCTTTTTGGCAAAACAGATAAATGTTTTGAATTATATTTATAGATATTATTTGCCTGCATATTGTGGTAAGTCTGTAAAATCTCCAAAATTTTAGAAGGTTTAGAGTTAGCTTGCAAATAGTCTGATAAGCATATCCTTTCCTTAAAATTTACAATATTTCCTATTGTTCAAGGACGTCTTTGCTTTAATTTTGTAACCAATTTAACTAAGTACCTAAAGACCAATAGAAAACTGAAAGCAAAGTTTTTTAGTAGCTTCTTTCTACTTTTTCTTAATCTGAATAATGCATCAAAAGTAAAGGTCGCATTTACATTCTAAAAAGAAGCCTACTTAAAATCATCTAAGACAAGTAGAACAGTTTAAAAACTAGTTAATTTTTCTTCTAGAATTTGATTCAGAGTCGCTGTCAATATGAACACTCACAGTAGTAAACATTGACCTTCGATATTAAATATATGGATTCTAACTGTTTGAATGTTATGGTAATTCACGCAAAAATCTTCGAAATTCGGGAAGGTTTTCGGAGTAAACTTAAAAATAGCTGGGTTAGCGTAAGCTATTTCTTTAAGACCGAAATTGTTGAATTTTGTTGGTGCTCCTTAACTTGAGTATTAGTACAGTGCTTGCTGTTTGTTATAAACTGGTTGACATTCAGAAATATTTAATGAAAATCCGGTTGGCAGTTATAGCTTATATTATGAATATTGCAGTTGAAAATTGTCACTTTTACACTCTTGAAAAATACGCTATCTCAAACCTGTTAGACAAATTAAACATTTCTGGATTTTTTTTCAAAAAATTGCCTTTTTATCAAAGCAGATAAATGTTTTGAATAATATTTATAGATTTTATTTGCCTGCATATTGTGGTTAGAATGTAAAATCTTCAAAATTTTGGAAGGTTTTCAGAGTTAGCTTGCAAATAGTCAGATAAGCATATCCTTTCCTTAAAATTTACAATATTTCCTATTGTTCCAGGACGTCTTTGCTTTAATTTTGTAACCAATTTAATTAAGTACCTAAAGACCAATAGAAAACTGAAAGCAAAGTTTTTTAGTAGCTTCTTTCTACTCTTTCTTAATTTGAATAATGCATCAAAAATAAAGGTCGCATTTACATTCTAAAAAGAAGCCTACTTAAAATCAACAAAGACATGCAGAACATTTTAAAAACTAGTTAATTTTTCTCTTAGAATTTGATTTAGAGTCGCTGTCAATATGACCACTCTCAGTAGAAAACATTAAACTTCGATGTTAAATATATGGATTCTAACTGTCTGGATGTTGTGGTAATTCACGCAAAAATCTTCGAAATTCGGGAAGGTTTTCGGAGTAAACTTAAAAATAGCTGGGTTAGCGTAAGCTATTTCTTTAAGACCGAAATTGTTGAATTTTGTTGGTGCTCCTTAACTTGAGTATTAGTACAGTGCTTGCTGTTTGTTATAAACTGGATGACATTCAGAAATATTTAATGAAAATCCGGTTGGGAGTTATAGCTTATATTGTGAATATTGCAGTTGAAAAAATTGTCACTTTTACACTTATGAAAAATACGCTGTCTCAAACCTGTTAGACAAACTAAACATTCCTGGATTTTTTTCAAAAAATTGCCATTTTGGCAAAACAGATAAATGTTTTGAATTATATTTATAGATTTTATTTGCCTGCATATTGTGGTAAGACTGTAAAATCTTCAAAAATTTGGAAGGTTTTCAGAGTAAGCTTGCAAATAGTCAGATAAGCATATCCTTTCCTTATAAATTAAAATATTTCTTTTTGTTCTAGGCGACTTTGCATAACTTTTGCAACCAATTTAACTAACTACCTAAAGACCAATAGAAAACTGAAAGCAAAGTTTTTTAGTAGCTTCTTACTACTCTTTCTTAATCTGAATAATGCATCAAAAGTAATGGTCGCATTTACATTCTAAAAAGAAGCCTACTTAAAATCAACAAAGACATGCAGAACATTTTAAAAACTAGTTAATTTTTCTCTTAGGGTTTGATTCAGAGTCGCTGTCAATATGAACACTCTCTGTAGAAAACATTAAACTTCAATGTTAAATATATGGATTCTAACTGTCTTGATGTTGTGGTAATTCACGCAAAAATCTTCGAAATTCGGGAAGGTTTTCGGAGTAAACTTAAAAATAGCTGGGTTAGCGTAAGCTATTTCTTTAAGACCGAAATTGTTGAATTTTGTTGGTGCTCCTTAACTTGAGTATTAGTACAGTGCTTGCTGTTTGTTATAAACTGGATGACATTCAGAAAAATTTAATGAAAATCCGGTTGGGAGTTATAGCTTATATTATGAATATTGCAGTTGAAAAAATTGTCACTTTTACACTCTTGAAAAATACGCTATCTCAAACCTGTTAGACCAATTAAACATTTCTGGATTTTTTTCAAAAAATTGCCTTTTTGGCAAAACAGATAAATGTTTTGAATTATATTTATAGATTTTATTTGCCTGCATATTGTGGTAAGACTGTAATGTCTTCAAAATTTTAGAAGGTTTTCAGAGTTAGCTTGCAAATAGTCTGATAAGCATATCCTTTCCTTAAAATTTACAATATTTCCTATTGTTCCAGGACATCTTTGCTCTAATTTTGTAACCAATTTAACTAAGTACCTAAAGACCAATAGAAAACTGAAAGCAAAGTTTTTTAGTAGCTTCTTTCTACTTTTTCTTAATCTGAATAATGCATCAAAAGTAAAGGTCGCATTTACATTCTAAAAAGAAGCCCATTTAAAGTCAACAAAGACATGCAGAACATTTTAAAAACTAGTTAATTTTTCTCTTAGAATTTGATTTAGAGTCGCTGTCAATATGACCACTCTCAGTAGAAAACATTAAACTTCGATGTTAAATATATGGATTCTAACTGTCTGGATGTTGTGGTAATTCACGCAAAAATCTTCGAAATTCGGGAAGGTTTTCGGAGTAAACTTAAAAAATAGTTGGGTTAGCGTAAACTATTTCTTTAATTATCGAAAATTGTTAAATTTTGAATTCTTCAAAATTTTGGAAGATTTTTCAGAGTTAGCTTGCAAATAGTCAGATAAGCATATCCTTTCCATAAAAATTACAATATTTCTTATTGTTCTAGGGCGTCTTTGCTTAACTTTTGCAACCAATTTAACTAACTACCTAAAGACCAATAGAAAACTGAAAGCAAAGTTTTTTTTGTAATTTCTTTCTACTCATTCTTAATCTGAATAATGCATCAATAATAAAGGTCGCATTTACATTCTAAAAAAGAAGCCTACTTAAAATCAACTAAGACAAGCAGAACAATTTAATAACTAGTTAATTTTTCTCCTAGAGTTTGATTCAGAGTCGCTGTCAATATGAACTCTCACTGTAGAAAACATTAAACTGCGATGTTAAATATATGGATTCTAACTGTCTGGATGTTGTGGTAATTCACGCAAAAATCTTCGAAATTCGGGAAGGTTTTCGGAGTAAACTTAAAAATAGCTGGGTTAGCATCAAGTATTTCATTAATTATCGAATGTGTCGAATTTTGTTGGAGTTCCTTAACTTGAGTATTAGTACAGTGCTTGCTGTTTGTTATAAACTGGATGACATTCAGAAAAATTTAATGAAAATCCGGTTGGGAGTTATAGCTTATTTTATGAATATTGCAGTTGAAAAAATTGTCACTATTACACTCTTGAAAAATACGCAATTTCAAACCCGTTAGACAAATTAAACATTTCTGGATTTTTTTCGAAAAATTGCCTTTTAGGGAAAACAGATAAATGTTTTGAATTATATTTATAGATTTTGTTCGCCTGCATATTGTGGTAAGACTGTAAAATCTTCAAAATTTTTGAAGGTTTTCAGAGTTAGCTTGCAAATAGTCAGATAAGCATATCCTTTCCTTAAAATTTACAATATTTCCTATTGTTCCAGGACGTCTTTGCTTTAATTTTGTAACCAATTTAATTAAGTACCTAAAGACCAATAGAAAACTGAAAGCAAAGTTTTTTAGTAGCTTCTTTCTACTCTTTCTTAATTTGAATAATGCATCAAAAGTAAAGGTCGCATTTACATTCTAAAAAGAAGCCCACTTAAAATCAACAAAGACATGCAGAACATTTTAAAAACTAGTTAATTTTTCTCTTAGGGTTTGATTCAGAGTCGCTGTCAATATGAACACTCTCTGTAGAAAACATTAAACTTCAATGTTAAATATATGGATTCTAACTGTCTTGATGTTGTGGTAATTCACGCAAAAATCTTCGAAATTCGGGAAGGTTTTCGGAGTAAACTTAAAAATAGTTGGGTTAGCATAAACTATTTCTTTAATATCGAAATTGTTGAATTTTGTTGGAGTTCCTTAACTTGAGTATTAGTACAGTGCTTGCTGTTTGTTATAAACTGGATGACATTCAGAAATATTTAATGAAAATCCGGTGTGGAGTTATTGCTTATATTATGAATATTGCAGTTGAAAAAATTGTCACTTTTACACTCTTGCAAAAATACGCTATCTCAAACCTGTTAGACAAATTAAACATTTCTGGATTTTTTTCAAAAAATTGCCTTTTTGGCAAAACAGATAAATGTTTTGAATTATATTTATAGATTTTATTCGCCTGCATATTGTGGTAAGACTGTAAAATCTTCAAAATTTTTGAAGGTTTTCAGAGTTAGCTTGCAAATAGTCAGATAAGCATATCCTTTCCTTAAAATTTACAATATTTCCTATTGTTCCAGGACGTCTTTGCTTTAATTTTGTAACCAATTTAATTAAGTACCTAAAGACCAATAGAAAACTGAAAGCAAAGTTTTTTAGTAGCTTCTTTCTACTCTTTCTTAATTTGAATAATGCATCAAAAGTAAAGGTCGCATTTACATTCTAAAAAGAAGCCTACTTAAAATCAACAAAACATGCAGAACATTTTAAAAACTAGTTAATTTTTCTCTTAGAGTTTGATTCAGAGTCGCTGTCAATATGAACACTCTCTGTAGAAAACATTAAACTTCAATGTTAAATATATGGATTCTAACTGTCTTGATGTTGTGGTAATTCACGCAAAAATCTTCGAAATTCGGGAAGGTTTTCGGAGTAAACTTAAAAATAGTTGGGTGAGCGTAAACTATTTCTTTAATTATCGAAATTGTTGAATTTTTTTGGAGTTTCATAACTTGAGTATTAGTACAGTGCTTTCTGCTTGTTATAAACTGGATGACATTCAGAAAAATTTAATGAAAATCCGGTTGGGAGTTATAGCTTATATTATGAATATTGCAGTTGAAAAAATTGCGCTCTCTCAAACCTGTTAGACAAATAAGACATTTCTAGATTTTTTTTTCAAAAAATTGCCTTTTTGGCAAAACAGATAAATGTTTTGAATTATATTTATAGATATTATTTGCCTGCATATTGTGGTAAGTCTGTAAAATCTTCAAAATTTTAGAAGGTTTAGAGTTAGCTTGCAAATAGTCTGATAAGCATATCCTTTCCTTAAAATTTACAATATTTCCTATTGTTCAAGGACGTCTTTGCTTTAATTTTGTAACCAATTTAACTAAGTACCTAAAGACCAATAGAAAACTGAAAGCAAAGTTTTTTAGTAGCTTCTTTCTACTTTTTCTTAATCTGAATAATGCATCAAAAGTAAAGGTCGCATTTACATTCTAAAAAGAAGCCTACTTAAAATCATCTAAGACAAGCAGAACAGTTTAAAAACTAGTTAATTTTTCTCCTAGAATTTGATTCAGAGTCGCTGTCAATATGAACACTCACAGTAGTAAACATTAAACTTTGATATTAAATATATGGATTCTAACTGTTTGGATGTTATGGTAATTCACTCAAAAATCTTCGAAATTCGGGAAGGTTTTCGGAGTAAACTTAAAAATAGCTGGGTTAGCGTAAGCTATTTCTTTAAGACCGAAATTGTTGAATTTTGTTGGTGCTCCTTAACTTGAGTATTAGTACAGTGCTTGCTGTTTGTTATAAACTGGTTGACATTCAGAAATATTTAATGAAAATCCGGTTGGCAGTTATAGCTTATATTATGAATATTGCAGTTGAAAAAATTGTCACTTTTACACTCTTGAAAAATACGCTATCTCAAACCTGTTAGACAAATTAAACATTTCTGGATTTTTTTTCAAAAAATTGCCTTTTTATCAAAGCAGATAAATGTTTTGAATAATATTTATAGATTTTATTTGCCTGCATATTGTGGTTAGAATGTAAAATCTTCAAAATTTTGGAAGGTTTTCAGAGTTAGCTTGCAAATAGTCAGATAAGCATATCCTTGCCTTAAAAATTACAATATTTCTTATTGTTCAGGACGTCTTTGCTTAACTTTTGCAATCAAATTAACTGACTACCTAAAGACCAATAGAAAACTGAAAGCAAAGTTTTTTAGTAGTTTCTTTCTACTCTTTCTTAATAATCTGAATAATGCATCAAAAGTAAAGGTGGCATTTACATTCTAAAAAGAAGCCCACTTAAAATCAACTAAGACATGCAGAACATTTTAAAAACTAGTTAATTTTTCTCTTAGAGTTTGATTCAGAGTCGCTGTCAATATGAACACTCTCAGTAGAAAACATTAAACTTCGATGTTAAATATATGGATTCTAACTGTCTGGATGTTGTGGTAATTCATGCAAAACTTCGAAATTCGGGAAGGTTTTCGGAGTAAACTTAAAAATAGTTGGGTTAGCGTAAACTATTTCTTTAATTATCGAAATGGTTGAATTTTTTTGAAGTTAATTAACTTGAGTATTAGTACAGTGCTTGCTGTTTGTTATAAACTGGCTGACATTCAGAAAAATTTAATGAAAATCCGGTTGGGAGTTATAGCTTATATTGTGAATATTGCAGTTGAAAAAATTGTCACTTTTACACTTATGAAAAATACGCTGTCTCAAACCTGTTAGACAAACTAAACATTTCTGGATTTTTTTCAAAAAATTGCCATTTTGGCAAAACAGATAAATGTTTTGAATTATATTTATAGACTTTTTTTGCCTGCATATTGTGGTAAGACTGTAAAATCTTCAAAATTTTGGAAGGTTTTCAGAGTAAGCTTGCAAATAGTCAGATAAGCATATCCTTTCCTTTAAAATTAAAATATTTCTTTTTGTTCTAGGGCGACTTTGCATAACTTTTGCAACCAATTTAACTAACTACCTAAAGACCAATAGAAAACTGAAAGCAAAGTTTTTTAGTAGCCTCTTTCTACTCTTTCTTAATCTGAATAATGCATCAAAAGTAAAGGTCGCATATACTTTCTAAAAAGAAGCCTCCTTAAAATCAACTAAAACAACCAGAACAGTTTAAAAACTAGTTAATTACTTAAAATCATCTAAGACAAGCAGAACAGTTTAAAAACTAGTTAATTTTTCTCCTAGAGTTTGATTCAGAGTCGCTGTCAATATGAACACTAACAGTAGTAAACATTAAACTTCGATATTAAATATATGGATTCTAACTGTTAGGATGTTAAGGTAATTCACGCAAAAATCTTCGAAATTCGGGAAGGTTTTCGGAGTAAACTTAAAAATAGTTGGGTTAGCATAAACTATTTCTTTAATATCGAAATTGTTGAATTTTTTTGGAGTTCCTTAACTTGAGTATTAGTACAGTGCTTGCTGTTTGTTATAAACTGGATGGCATTCAGAAATATTTAATGAAAATCCGGTTGGGAGTTATAGCTTATATTATGAATATTGCAGTTGAAAAAATTGTCACTTTTACACTCTTGAAAAATACGCTATCTCAAACCTGTTAGACCAATTAAACATTTCTGGATTTTTTTCAAAAAATTGCCTTTTTGGCAAAACAGATAAATGTTTTGAATTATATTTATAGATTTTATTTGCCTGCATATTGTGGTAAGACTGTAAAGTCTTCAAAATTTTAGAAGGTTTTCAGAGTTAGCTTGCAAATAGTCTGATAAGCATATCCTTTCCTTAAAATTTACAATATTTCCTATTGTTCCAGGACATCTTTGCTCTAATTTTGTAAACAATTTAACTAAGTACCTAAAGACCAATAGAAAACTGAAAGCAAAGTTTTTTAGTAGCTTCTTTCTACTTTTTCTTAATCTGAATAATGCATCAAAAGTAAAGGTCGCATTTACATTCTAAAAAGAAGCCCATTTAAAGTCAACAAAGACATGCAGAACATTTTAAAAACTAGTTAATTTTTCTCTTAGAATTTGATTTAGAGTCGCTGTCAATATGACCACTCTCAGTAGAAAACATTAAACTTCGATGTTAAATATATGGATTCTAACTGTCTGGATGTTGTGGTAATTCACGCAAAAATCTTCGAAATTCGGGAAGGTTTTCGGAGTAAACTTAAAAATAGTTGGGTTAGCGTAAACTATTTCTTTAATTATCGAAATTGTTAAATTTTGAATTCTTCAAAATTTTGGAAGATTTTCAGAGTTAGCTTGCAAATAGTCAGATAAGCATATCCTTTCCATAAAAATTACAATATTTCTTATTGTTCTAGGGCGTCTTTGCTTAACTTTTGCAACCAATTTAACTAACTACCTAAAGACCAATAGAAAACTGAAAGCAAAGTTTTTTTGTAATTTCTTTCTACTCATTCTTAATCTGAATAATGCATCAATAATAAAGGTCGCATTTACATTCTAAAAAGAAGCCTACTTAAAATCAACTAAGACAAGCAGAACAATTTAATAACTAGTTAATTTTTCTCCTAGAGTTTGATTCAGAGTCGCTGTCAATATGAACTCTCACTGTAGAAAACATTAAACTGCGATGTTAAATATATGGATTCTAACTGTCTGGATGTTGTGGTAATTCACGCAAAAATCTTCGAAATTCGGGAAGGTTTTCGGAGTAAACTTAAAAATAGCTGGGTTAGCATCAAGTATTTCATTAATTATCGAATGTGTCGAATTTTGTTGGAGTTCCTTAACTTGAGTATTAGTACAGTGCTTGCTGTTTGTTATAAACTGGATGACATTCAGAAAAATTTAATGAAAATCCGGTTGGGAGTTATAGCTTATTTTATGAATATTGCAGTTGAAAAAATTGTCACTATTACACTCTTGAAAAATACGCAATTTCAAACCCGTTAGACAAATTAAACATTTCTGGATTTTTTTCGAAAAATTGCCTTTTAGGGAAAACAGATAAATGTTTTGAATTATATTTATAGATTTTATTTGCCTGCATATTGTGGTAAGAATGTAAAATCTTAAATTTTGGAAGGTTTGCAGAGTCAGATTGCAAATAGTTTGATAAGCATATTGTTCCAGGACGTCTTTGCTTTAATTTTGTAACCAATTTAACTAAGTACCTAAAGACCAATAGAAAACTGTAAGCAAAGTTTTTTCGTAGTTTCTTTCTACTCTTTCTTAATCTGAATAATGCATCAAAACTAAAAGGTCGCATTTACATTCTAAAAAGAAGCCTACTAAAAATCAACTAAGACAAGCAGAACATTTTAAAAACTAGTTAATTTTTCTCTTAGAGTTTGATTGGGAGTCGCTGTCAATATGAATACTTACAGTAGAAAACATTAAACTTCGATATTAAATATGTGGATTCTAACTTTCTGGATGTTCTGGTAATTCACGCAAAAATCTTTGAAATTCGGGAAGGTTTTCGGAGTAAACTTAAAAATAGTTGGGTTAGCATAAACTATTTCTTTAATTATCGGAATTGTTGAATTTTGTTGGAGTTCATTAACTTGAGTATTAGTACAGTGCTTGCTGTTTGTTATAAACTGGCTGACATTCAGAAAAATTTAATGAAAATCCGGTTGGGAGTTATAGCTTATATTATGAATATTGCAGTTGAAAAAATTGTCACTTTTACAATCTTGAAAAA
>CAVMBJ020000191.1:0-18969 GCA_963675895.2 Styela plicata
AAAGTGCTTGTTTGTTTAATATATTGTATATTTTCGATCGAAAGAAATTTGTTTGTTATGATTCTGGGGTCGAGTGATATCTGCTCAACATGCAGGTTTTTAATTTATAATGGATTTTTATGACAAGCACCGACATATGTCAAATTTTATTGCCATTGTTTGTCAGGGCCAACTATAATGATGAATTCTTAAATACCTTGAAAATAAAATCTGAACTGAAATAATTTGAGATGTTGTGACAAAAATTTTTGCTTTTTTGTTTGTTCACTACTAATTTGTTATACCTTGCACTAGATTTTACAAATTTTCTCGTTTTTTTCTTCTATAGCCACTACTTAGAGTCTTCACCCTGTCCAAGGCCCTGTAACAGCGGCCACTTATAGACAGACAGGGTTACAATTGCTGAAAAGATATGATCTTTTCCTGTTCGGTTTAGCCTACCCAAGTTATTACACCCTGGGTTGAGTAGTGGACATGGATAAGCGAGCTGGCCTCGCCAGTACTCGAATCCGAGATCTTCAACCTGCGACGCCAACATGTTTACACTACAACACTACAACACTAGGCCATCACACCCACGAAATTAATATAATTTTCTTCATATTCCCTGGGAAATGACAATGGAGTTACATTCAAGAATGTATATTTTTTGTTATGTTTCTCAAAGTGTTATTGCACTTCTTGCGTGTATAAATAAAAGTATTCATTGATTAATATTGACAAATAAATGCCATAAAACAGCATCCACAATCCTGTTATATTACACACTATTTAACTTATTTGTATCTAGTTTGTTCCCAGTATGTTTTCTCAACATTTTTTGTATTCTGCAAGTTCAATAGTTTAATGATATTTGGAGACATAAACTTGTATACACTAGATGAGCCTTGCTTTGTGAAGAACATTTATTATTATTTTGTTGAACATATATGACCCCTCCCATTTATATGATAGAAGGGTAAAAATCCTTCTTAGGTATTGTTGTAAGAAAAGGTAAGGACGATAACACAAGATTATTAACCAAATCAGCTATTGTACCATCAGTTTCTCTACGCCAAATTAGTGACACCGAATCCTATCCTGTATTGACCTCAAATATTTCGATTATACCAAGGCTTATTCAATCTCAAAACTTTGAAATCATCGTGCCTATCTCTTCTAACTATCTTGACGACGCGATCCATCAGCATCCCATTAATATCCCATCGAAATATTATTGGCTTAGTTGTACAAAGTATCGTGTGTCGCCCTATATCAACATTTTTGTTTACCATCATGTGCACGAACCGTGTTATTGTTTGTGATAAGCTGTGATTTTCTATAAAATATTATTTTAGGAGCCTGCCTGCGTCTCCATTCAAGACGTCATAATTTGATAATCACAGTTTCAAATTTTATTCGCTTCAATTCTGATCAAATCAATGCCAACTCCCTTCCATTTGGTCAAATTTGACTAGAATCGACTGCGTTTGGTCGTTAAAAATGAAATTCCATTTTTTGTAGTAAGAATTTCATTCTTATGACCGATTCAACAATGACTCGAATAATCTGTACTTCGAATCGATTCGAATTGCCCAACCCCAACCCCGTTCCATGTTTCGTGTATTTTTTTACTAAAATGTCGTTGCAATAAGCAGAATTTTTTAACAGCTTCGGCGCACAATAATATTTG
Organism: Styela plicata; assembly: GCA_963675895.2. Lineage (NCBI taxonomy): Eukaryota > Metazoa > Chordata > Ascidiacea > Stolidobranchia > Styelidae > Styela > Styela plicata. The sequence goes on from CAVMBJ020000191.1 coordinate 1,673, forward strand.
CTAGTGAATCTAATCAATTAAAATGCAATAACATTTTTGAGCGACTTCTGAGTGTTTATTTTTACAGTTAAGAGTTGGGGCCTATCGCCTATGGAAGAGTTGAAACTTATCTTTTGATTATTGTTCCCGGAGCGAATTTTGCTATTTAGTCTGTCCGGCACGCCAAAAGGTTAAGAACCACTGGGCTGGAGTAATGTTTTAGGCAAATGCTACATAATTTTATTATCAGGTTCACAAATCGTGCAGGACTTATTAGATTAAATTTGGAGTAAATCGCCAAAAACATGGTACTGGAAATCGCTGTGTTTTTTTCATTTAATTTTTGCCGCTCAAAATCAGAAGCAATTCACCAATCGGTCAGTGTAATCTCTGCAATGTTTCCTTATCACAGATCAGACTTATTGTTAGAGAGTTTAACAAAATCGAACATCTCTTTACTTTCAGCTCATGAACTGATAATTTTTTTTTCAAATCGAATAGAGTATTAGATGAACAAAATAACAAAGAAAGGCTCCTTTTTAAAGAATTGGTTAGAGTACCAAAATTTACATTTACTTTCCGAAATATATGCATTTTGATTCCGTTAATTCCGAATCCCTGGAAAAATCGAATCGAATATCTCAGACTCCTTTTTTTCATGAATAAAACAGAAAACAAATGTAGAACGCTACTATTCCAGTATTATACAGAAGAGTAGCGCCGCCCTGGATTATACTACAAAATACCCTCGTGCGCAACACATAATATAAGAACTACGTGTCGACTCTCAATTGAAGAAATATTTGGAACTGCATCAAAGAAAAATCCAGAATAAGTCGTTTCAAGCATATGAAAAATAGGATTTCTGATACAATTGTCAAGTCATAGAAATTGCGATCCTGCTAATTACTGAATAACAGACAATATCTTGACGGCTTTTGCAATAACCTTTTGATTTCATTTTATGAGTTAAACCAGTATAACAAAATTACTCAAAAGATCATTGGGTTTACATTAGCTCTCTTTGACTCACCATGTTACGCTGTCATGGAAAGAGCAATAAAAAAGAATGCGTTAACAGAAGTTCCGGGTTCAATCAGCTGATAAACTAAGGGAGAGAGAAAAGAAGCAGAGAAAATAAGTAAAACAAACATATAAAACAAATAGCACAAACACAATAGTGGCTTTATATGGGCTAAAATGTGGGTCGGGACAAGCGAAATCATCCAATTAAAAGTTGCCTGCCGGAGACGCACGAAAAATTTTCTGCTTTAGCATTTGGAAACTTCACAATTTTTGGAACCTAAAATATATATTTTAATACGATTTCATAAATATTTCAAGGTAAAATTCTAAAATTTCGGAGAAAAGCCAGCCCCTCTTTTAGAACTTTGATTGGACATGTATGTCCCCTCCCCATTTCCCGCCGGTTCTGTCACACATTGAATAAAATCGCACTACAAAACCCAATATAAAACAAGCGAAAATCCTAGAAACGTATGCAGTGGGAATGCCTCATCTCATGCAATATAAATAGCACTTTATTAGCGTCACTCTGGAAGGATTACATCACTGCACTGTAGTATTCAATTTTATAATTATGTTTTCAGGTGTAAAAGGGGGTAAATTGTTTCATCGATTGCGACAGAACTCCAGTTGTAATCAATCAAATTTCCCCGCCATATCTCAATCGAAACAAACATACCCGAGAACGTATCTTATTAATTCTATAAAAAATTTATATACAAACTACTAGAGAGGATTTAGATGTGTTTGCAACCGATTTCCGTGAGCAGGAAAGCGAACAGATTAATTTAACAGCAATTCACATCATTTTAATTGTATTGTTTATTACAATATTAAATGAAATCAATAATTTTATTTCAGAACTGCATGTTCCTGTAACCGATTCTTCGATATGTGTCATTCCTATTGCTAATCTTCTTCAACATTCCGCCCATCCCCATAAAATCATTAAACCAAGTTAAGTCAGTATTTGAACTACTATATTATAATAAATGTTCTTGTCATACAGCGACATTCAAACGCTCACGAGGATATGTACTAATAAAAGCTCATAATAAACTTGCACTTTCGTGGAATGCTGAGATAACATTGAGCATTTTAGAAATTCAGAGGTAATTTTTTCGCGACTGCGGTTTAATTTTTAATATCCATGAAATGAGATGAAGAGATCGTTTGTTAGTTAGGCATATTCGTCTTTATTAAGAATGAAAGTGATCACCCAATCAGTTGTTGCTAAATTAAGACGATATAGCCAAATGCTAATACCAATAAAATGTTGGATATTATCAAGCATGACCCACAGTATTTGGAATTGAAAGAGGAAAATATGTGAGTTGAACGTGGGCAACGTGTTAGAGGGCAGTGGAACATCCCAATTGAAGCGGATTAGAGAACGACACAAATTGACTGCGATATGCAGATGAGAAAATATATTGTTGTTTTTTCGAGTGCGGGCTTACATTTTCAAGCTTTGCAATACGTCGATTTTGGATCAGGCCGCTTATCTGGCTATCGTGTGTAAAAAAATAATCCTATTATTGAAAGATAATATACATACATCAGTAAGGATAAAATATTACAGAAATAAACTTGTGTATATACTATGTGTTGCGACTCCTCGATAGTTTAATATTCCGGATACTTTTATTTTACACATCTTTCAATGTTGCCGAATAATATTTTTCTCCAATCTTTGAAAGAACCAACGATTGTAACAATATTGACTGTAGTGTCGATGTCATGGAGTATGCTAATGACATAGTACGGAGTTCCTTTAGGAACCAGCAATCCAGATATGATCATAACCGTCATATCAGACAATATCGAAATGCAAGCCAAGTAAAACGTGCGTCGAATGAGACGATAAACTGTGTTATCTTTTTTTTCTCGACTCAGCTTGCATTTTTTAAGTGATTCTTTCGTGGTTGTCATATATTTCTGAGTTCCATAGCTTTTTTTGTCTTTCGACGGTACTACATTCAAGTTTCCACCAGCAAAAGTATTGGCAGCCTTATTAATTTTATTTTCGTTCTGACTGCTCCATGTTAAGTCGTCACATTGTCCTAAAATTGTGATATCACCCCCACTAAAAGAGGCCAAGCCGCTTTGAGGATCTACCATATCGCTGTCAAACAAATTTGACGGTATCTCATCACGATCGAAATTAGACACTTTGAAAGTTCCCAAAGAAGTTTTAACTCGGTCCTGTGATTTTGAATGAAGGTACAGCGGATGTACAAACAGTCCTAGCAATATTGCTTGACCAAATGCGAGGACGCCGCCATAAATAAAAAAGCGAAAATTATTGTTTGACTGCTTGCTTTTGAATTCACATCCATTTTGACCAGATTTGTATTGGTTTATGGACATTTCGATGATAAGCGATACCACAGTGGGTATCACAATAAATGCCAAACTTATTTTGCTAAAAGTGGCAATAGATCTATTGAAGAGACTTCCAAGAGAAGGGTGCTTGTAAAACGCCCTCTGTCGTAACCATAAGAAAAGATACACCACCAGAATCGGAACTACAAAACAAATATTGCTGATGTAGATAGCAACTCCACAGGCTTTGTGATTTTCCGGGTTGAATCCAATAAAAATAATCATTGTTGTAGAAGAAAATCTAAGTAACGGTAATGATATAGCCGCAAAAAGCAGCTTTGAAAATTAGTCCGCCGTTCATGTCAGTTTTGAATTTTTTTGTCATGATACTGGTAGATTTTGCGTAGAGAAGAAACGCAATTACGACCCATATATTTGCAATCAGCATTAAACTTGAAATAGAAATGAAAACATTTGAAACTATTTCCAACGCAGCAGAGGTTACGTTCGCATCGTTACTGGATGTTTCCATCGTTGCATTGGTATTATTGCAGGAAATATAATTCATTATTAATTATTTGCAAATTAATGTAACAAACTATATTCATATTTAAAAAAATAAAATATCATTTTACAAAGAAGATTCATATTTCAAACCGCACCCATATGAGATTAGTGATACATAGACACACAGCCGCTCCCTTTTATGAAGGCATGTCGACGATGCACAAATCGTTCCAACTTTAATGAGAAGAATTTTGAATTAAAGGGGGAGAAACTCCAAAACTACAAATATTCTGCTCCGCCGCCTATGTTCCTCGTCTGTCACTTATTTTGAAGTATCATTTTATTGTTCGCGCCAGGTCTAATTCATAAATTTAGAATTCTTAAACAAATAATCTCGTTGCTTATGCTAATTGACTTTCAACGAATGTGATTATTCCTCTGATGTGACAATCGACATAACTTTGTATGTCAACATAAAAACAAGAAGAGATGGAGGATTTATCCGATAGAATAACCCCGAGGAGTGGGAATTTCACTTCAAATCGGAAAATGATCGGATTTCAAGTGCCTCAGATACTACCTCAGCCCACAGTTGGCACGAGGTTCCCGAACCAGGACATAGAATACGGGTATTCAGCTGACAGATCGCGGTCCAGATCCGGATCTTTGAATGAATTATTTATCATTAATAGTCCTGTTGGAAGCAGAACATGGAAATTTTATACTTAAACCAGAAAAACGATGCCACTTTCTACAAACGGTACAATAGCAGTACAGTTGTACAGTTCTGTATGGAAGGTTTTATTTAATTTATAAAGTTCTTGGCTATATCAGTGATCGCAAGGTTTTTGTAAAATACTGCCTGCAACCTCGCTTAAAGTGAATTAAAATTTAACAGAATCAGATCTAACTGGATGAAGTAGCGGACAGGCCTGATTTGAGGATCGCAAATCCACGCCCCATGCCTGCAAAGAGAATGAATAAGACTCCAATCAGTTGCCAAAAATATATTAATTTATCTAATATCTTTGTAGACTTAATGCTTGCTAATGTTACTTTGATTTTGTCGTCGAAGTTATACGAATACAATATTTGGTGTATACATATTCATTCAATTATTTTGACAAGCGTCCAGATTTGCGAGCCCAAATATTTGAGGTTCCGGTCTCCAGATATTCAAATTTATCGGGGTCCAGACACAAATCCAGTAAAAAACCTCTTTCACACTATATGATATTCAATTCATTTGACTAGCGTCCGCGGACCGCGGTCTGCCAACTGAATAGCCGTATTCTATGTCATGGGTAGGAAGAAGGAAGCAATGCAACGAGTTTCCTGGTAGAGTATCGCAAAAGCTTACAAAACTATATCCACGGGCCTGTGAAAGTTACTATGGTTTGAAAATGATGTTTCTATTTTTTTTCGGCAGTACATCGCCCGCCACTTTTTTTCAAACACGAAAATAATCTGTGCCCTATAACCAGCGCCGGCGGAGGAGGAACATCTATTAGTGGTGGCAGTCGTTTTGCGAATACACGGCAAGATTTTAGCTGAAGCACATGTTTTTAATGTTATGATTCTTTCGTAAAACGCTGTAAAAACGAAAATTGCGCCGAAAGCGATATAGTTGTGAATATCTTGAAAGAAAAAATCCCTCGCCTTGCAATTATTCCTGTTTTGAAAATTATATCGAACTGTTTGTGTTGTGTATGCTTTCTTGTGTTGCATAGATACTTCAGTGCGGTACTCAAATATAGGAAACGCATATATATAACCTATAAGCACTATAAATCCGATATCGGAATTTGCAATTATGACGCTATTTTCGTTTAGCCATGCTGTTGTTGTAGCTCTTTTTATTTCCAACACATACGACGCAATAGCGCAATAGTTGAAACGTTTGTTTTGTATACACAATATGTGCCATTAAAATTAGAGATGGGCCGATGTATCGGTATCGGTAAGTATCGGTGATTTTTGAAGTATCAGTATCGGTACTGGTATCGGAAATTTTTCATCACCGATACCGCCGATACCGATACCGGATACGTCTTTACACCGGAGCGTACGAATACGCTTCATTTACTGATAATAAATGGAAAGACCTCGCATTTCACTGGTCTGAAAAATAATTAAAACGGGGCATGCCTCGCGTGAACAATTTTATTTACACTTTGGGTTGTATAAAACCCATCAATCCACTGACTATATGCTCTTTTTTATGCAGAAAAAGGTGTTAAGGTCGCACCACACGTTTGTATAGGTTGCGTTTTCTTGGTTTGTTTTATTTTACCCTTGAGTTTCACGCAAGCCCAATGCTCTGCATGCATCTTCTTACGTTTTCCAATGAAACAGTACGGTTTTCTATGAAAGCTACCGCAGGGCTTGTTCTTTTTTGCGTTTGTGCTTTGTACGCATTTGAACACGATTAACGCAAAGCAATGCAGGCGTGTTTTGCCGTTTTCATTGTATTGCTCATAACGCAATGCAACGCATCGGTATAGACAACTTCACGTCTATGTGGCCTTTAGGTGTCACGTTAGTTGTGTAACCACGAACATTTGCACTCAATCTTTGGACCCATGTATGCTTGAACGCAGCAACAATTCAGTATATTTTCATCCATAAAAGTTTGCAGTCAAATGAATGCAAGAATTCAAGGGTGCAAACGTACTTAGGCTCACACATACATGGGTGCAACTTTAACAAGGGCATAAGTATGTGGATACAAAAAGCCCTTTACCATATTTAACAAAGTACTTGGTATCGGCGGTATCGGTATCGGAATATAAATTACGAAGGTGGTATCGGTACGTGTATCAGTATCGGCGAAAATATTGGTATCGGCCCATCTCTATTTTAAAATGCATTAGAACGGTCCTTTAGGTCATTTATTACGTCATTGACACGTAACTTCCAAATCAACTGCCCTGAAGTCGGGTAGTAACCGAAAAAAATAATTAGGTATATATGTATTCTATTACGCACTTTGCTATTAAATATTACCAATATCCTGATTATACTTAACCAAACGAAATTCACCCACTATGACGTCATAATGACATCACAATTCTTGGGGCCGACCTTTTTTCTCACGATGTCATGGGCTTGAGGTTCAAATTTCATGCTTTACTCCGGTATGTTATTATACAAAACATAAATTTGTTAATTTAAAAACATAAGTTTTATATTTGTATACGAAATATTTGTGAGGTAAATCTGTTTTCATATTTTTTATAACCGATCAATCCCATCGTAACTAAATTTTGGTTTTTAACAAGCATGAACCATGGGTTTAAGTATTCTGTTTAGTATGGAGTACACCACAACTCTTGGAATGCTGTGAAAGGTGCCATAGTAAAATGGTCACCGAAGTCATTGGGTCCCACTACACTACTCCCCCTCTCGTCTCAGGGGCGCTCGCTTCTTTTTCGAGATATAGTCTAAATACATTCTCAAAAAATATGTTTTATTTTGGTACAAACCTATCATTGATGATCTTATGTTTGTTGATGTTCATCAAAGAATTTTGCACTGGAGCTCCATCATCTACTGCAATAAACACAACAGAGTTACATAATTCTTGGATTTTTATTTCTACAAATTTGTATCATGTCCATTATTATCATGATTCCAGAAAAATCTAATCAAACATTACATGCTGTGACACTGTTTTGATGCTTAGGCTATATGTGCCGGTCAGCCCATCGTTTCTGTTATGATCACAAGTCCTCTGGGGGATTCTTCCAGTTTCCGAGCTCTAAATAACCGATTCAACTGATCTTCAGGAGCGTTGCTTAAGACAAAGTTGAAATTTGTGGGTGCCCAGTTAGCTCAATCGGTAAAGCGTTGGGAATACGCTTCGAGCTTCGCCGGTGCACGGTGTTTCAAGCACTGCTTACGGCTTCCTCCACAAACCAGGTCAATGCCAGGAAAAATAAGAAAGACGATGATGCAAATACCTTCACCCCGATTCGGAAATAGTATCTGCACGAGAGGTCGTGGTTCACCATATGGTTGAGCTGTATTCTTAGCTTTCCTCTCCCATTTCAACCCGTTCCTGTCCGTTTCGGTACTAGCAGGAGCCGTCCGACTACCACAATGTTAAATTGAATTTGTTCATACGTTATCTTTAGGTGGTTTTATTTTGTTCTTCAGTTATTTTTTATTGCTAACATCAATACTTGTACCCTGCATTTTGTTTTAACCCAGAAATTTCTTTTTGTATTTTAATCCGCCGTGCAATACACATAACTTAGTTGACAGACTGCATCTTTGAACCCAAACCCTTCTAATCAAAGTTCATATTTCCGAAAACAAAAGTTGATATCAATGTACTTGATACTTTCCAAAGTGCTTGTTTGTTTAATATATTGTATATTTTCGATCGAAAGAAATTTGTTTGTTATGATTCTGGGGTCGAGTGATATCTGCTCAACATGCAGGTTTTTAATTTATAATGGATTTTTATGACAAGCACCGACATATGTCAAATTTTATTGCCATTGTTTGTCAGGGCCAACTATAATGATGAATTCTTAAATACCTTGAAAATAAAATCTGAACTGAAATAATTTGAGATGTTGTGACAAAAATTTTTGCCTTTTTGTTTGTTTACTACTAATTTGTTATACCTTGCTCTAGATTTTACAAATTTTCTCGTTTTTTTCTTCTATAGCCACTACTTAGAGTCTTCACCCTGTCCAAGGCCCTATAACAGCGGCCACTTATAAACAGACAGGGTTACAATTGCTGAGAGGATATGATCTTTTCCTGTTCGGCTTAGCCTACCCAAGTTATTACACCCTGGGTCGAGTAGTGGACATGGATAAGCGAGCTGGCCTCGCCAGTACTCGAATCCGAGATCTTCAACCTGCGACGCCAACATGTTTAATCACTAGGCCATCACACCCACGAAATTAATATAATTTTCTTCATATTCCCTGGGAAATGACAATGGAGTTACATTCAAGAATGTATATTTTTTGTTATGTTTCTCAAAGTGTTATTGCACTTCTTGCGTGTATAAATAAAAGTATTCATTGATTAATATTGACAAATAAATGCCATAAAACAGCATCCACAATCCTGTTATATTACACACTATTTAACTTATTTGTATCTAGTTTGTTCCCAGTGTGTTTTCTCAACATTTTTTGTATTCTGCAAGTTCAATAGTTTAATGATATTCGGAGACATAAACTTGTATACACTATATGAGCCTTGCTTTGTGAAGAACATTTATTATTATTTTGTTGAACATATATGACCCCTCCCATTTATATGATAGAAGGGTAAAAATCCTTCTTAGGTATTGTTGTAAGAAAAGGTAAGGACGATAACACAAGATTATTAACCAAATCAGCTATTGTACCATCAGTTTCTCTACGCCAAATTAGTGACACCGAATCCTATCCTGTATTGACCTCAAATATTTCGATTATACCAAGGCTTATTCAATCTCAAAACTTTGAAATCATCGTGCCTATCTCTTCTAACTATCTTGACGACGCGATCCATCAGCATCCCATTAATATCCCATCGAAATATTATTGGCTTAGTTGTACAAAGTATCGTGTGTCGCCCTATATCAACATTTTTGTTTACCATCATGTGCACGAACCGTGTTATTGTTTGTGATAAGCTGTGATTTTCTATAAAATATTATTTTAGGAGCCTGCCTGCGTCTCCATTCAAGACGTCATAATTTGATAATCACAGTTGCAAATTTTATTCGCTTCAATTCTGATCAAATCAATGCCAACTCCCTTCCATTTGGTCAAATTTGACTAGAATCGACTGCGTTTGGTCGTTAAAAATGAAATTCCATTTTTTTGTAGTAAGAATTTCATTCTTATGACCGATTCAACAATGACTCGAATAATCTGTACTTCGAATCGATTCGAATTGCCCAACCCCAACCCCGTTCCATGTTTCGTGTATTTTTTTACTGAAATGTCGTTGCAATAAGCAAAATTTTTTAACAGCTTCGGCGCACAATAATATTTGCTAGTGAATCTAATCAATTAAAATGCAATAACATTTTTGAGCGACTTCTGAGTGTTTATTTTACAGTTAAGAGTTGGGGCCTATCGCCTATGGAAGAGTTGAAACTTATCTTTTGATTATTGTTCCCGAAGCGAATTTTGCTATTTAGTCTGTCCGGCACGCCAAAAGGTTAAGAACCACTGGGCTCGAGTAATGTTTTAGGCAAATGCTACATAATTTTATTATCAGGTTCACAAATCGTGCAGGACTTATTAGATTAAATTTGGAGTAAATCGCCAAAAACATGGTACTGGAAATCGCTGTGTTTTTTCAGTTAATTTTTGCCGCTCAAAATCAGAAGCAATTCACCAATCGGTCAGTGTAATCTCTGCAATGTTTCCTTATCATAGATCAGACTTATTGTTAGAGAGTTACCAAAATCGAACATCTCTTTACTTTCAGCTCATGATCTAATAATTTTTTTTTCAAATCGAATAGAGTATTAGATGAACAAAATAACAAAGAAAGGCTCCTTTTTAAAGAATTGGTTAGAGTACCAAAATTTACATTTACTTTCCGAAATATATGCATTTTGATTCCGTTAATTTCGAATCCCTGGAAAAATCGAATCGAATATCTCAGACTCCTTTTTTTCATGAATAAAACAGAAAACAAATGTAGAACGCTACTATTCCAGTATTATACAGAAGAGTAGCGCCGCCCTGGATTGTACGACAAAATACCCTTGTGCGCAACACATAGTATAAAAACTTCGTGTCGATTCTCAATTGAAGAAATATTTGGAACTGCATCAAGGAAAAATCCAGACTAAGTCGTTTCAAGCATATGGAAAATAGGATTTCTGATACAATTGTCAAGTCATAGAAATTGCGATCTTGCTAATTACTGAATAACAGACAATATCTTGACGGCTTTTGCAATAACCTTTTGATTTCATCTTATGAGTTAAACCAGTATAACAAAATTACTCAAAAGATCATTGGGTTTACATTATCTCTCTTTGACTCACCATGTTACGCTGTCATGGAAAGAGCAATAAAAAAGAATGCGTTAACAGAAGTTCCGGGTTCAATCAGCTGATAAACTAAGGGAGAGAGAAAAGAAGCAGAGAAAATAAGTAAAACAAACATATAAAACAAATAGCACAAACACAATAGTGGCTTTATATGGGCTAAAATCTGGATCGGGACAAGCGAAATCATCCAATTGACAGTTGCCTGTCGGAGACGCACGAAAAATTTTCTGCTTTAGCATTTGGAAACTTCACAATTTTTGGAACCTAAAATATATATTTAATACGACTTCATAAATATTTCAAGGTTAAATTCTAAAATTTCGGAGAAAAGCCAGCCCCTCTTTTAGAACTTTGATTGGACATGTATGTCCCCTCCCCATTTCCCGCCGGTTCTGTAACCCATTGAAAAAAATCGCACTACAAAACCCAATATAAAACAAGCGAAAATCCTAGAAACGTATGCAGTGGGAATGCCTCATCTCATGCAATATAAATAGCACTTTATTAGCGTCACTCTGGAAGGATTACATCACTGCACTGTAGTATTCAATTTTATAATTATGTTTTCAGGTGTAAAAGGGGGTAAATTGTTTCATCGATTTGCGACAGAACTCCAGTTGTAATCAATCAAATTTCCCCGCCATATCTCAATCGAAACAAACATACCCGAGAACGTATCTTATTAATTCTAAAAAAAATTTATATACAAACTACTAGAGAGGATTTAGATGTGTTTGCAACCGATTTCCGTGAGCAGGAAAGCGAACAGATTAATTTAACAGCAATTCACATCATTTTAATTGTATTGTTCATGACAATATTAAATGAAATCAATAACTTTATTTTAGAACTGCATGTTCCTGTAACCGATTCTTCGATATGTATCATTCTTATTGCTAATCTTCTTCAACATTCCGCCCATCCCCATAAAATCATTAAACCAAGGTAAGTCAGTATTTCAACTACTATATTATAATAAATGTTCTTGTCATACAGCGACATTCAATCGCTCACGAGGATATGTACTAATAAAAGTTCATAATAAACTTGCACTTTCGTCGAATGCTGAGATAACATTGAGCATTTTAGAAATTCAGAGGTAATTTTTTCGCGACTGCGGTTTAATTTTTAATATCCATGAAATGAGATGAAGAGATCGTTTGTTAGTTAGGCATATTCGTCTTTATTAAGAATGAAAGTAATCACCCAATCAGTTGTTGCTAAATTAAGACGATATAGCCAAATGCTAATACCAATAAAATGTTGGATATTATCAAGCATGACCCACAGTATTTGGAATCGAAAGAGGAAAATATGTGAGTTGAACGTGGGCAGCGTGTTAGAGGGCAGTGGAACATCCCAATTGAAGCGGATTAGAGAACGACACAAATTGACTGCGATATGCAGATGAGAAAATATATTGTTGTTTTTTCGAGTGCGGGCTTACATTTTCAAGCTTTGCAATACGTCGATTTTGGATCAGGCCGCTTATCTGGCTATCGTGTGTAAAAAAACAATCCTATTATTGAAAGATAATATACATACATCAGCAAGGATAAAATATTACAGAAATAAACTTGTGTATATACTATGTGTTGCGACTCCTCGATAGTTTGATATTCCGGATACTTTTATTTTACACATCTTTCAATGTTGCCGAATAATATTTTTCTCCAATCTTTGAAAGAACCAACGATTGTAACAATATTGACTGTAGTGTCGATGTCATGGAGTATGCTAATGACATAGTACGGAGTTCCTTTAGGAACCAGCAATCCTGATATGATCATAACCGTCATATCAGACAATATCGAAATGCAAGCCAAGTAAAACGTGCGTCGAATGAGACGATAAACTGTGTTATCTTTTTTTTCTCGACTCAGCTTGCATTTTTTAAGTGATTCTTTCGTGGTTGTCATATATTTCTGAGTTCCATAACTTTTTTTGTCTTTCGACGGTACTACATTCAAGTTTCCACCAGCAAAAGTATTGGCAACCTTATTAATTTCATTTTCGTTCTGACTGCTCCATGTTAAGTCGTCACATTGTCCTATAATTGTGATATCACCCCCACTAAGAGAGGCCAAGCCGCTTTGAGGATCTACGATATTGCTGTCAAACAAATTTGACGGTATCTCATCACGATCGAAATTAGACACTTTGAAAGTTCCCAAAGAAGATTTAACTCGGTCCTGTGATTTTGAATGAAGGTACAGCGGATGTACAAACAGTCCTAGCAATATTGCTTGACCAAATGCGAGGACGCCGCCATAAATAAAAAAGCGAAAATTATTGTTTGACTGCTTGCTTTTGAATTCACATCCATTTTGACCAGATTTGTATTGGTTTATGGACATTTCGATGATAAGCGATACCACAGTGGGTATCACAATAAATGCCAAACTTATTTTGCTAAAAGTGGCAATAGATCTATTGAAGAGACTTCCAAGAGAAGGGTGCTTGTAAAACGCCCTCTGTCGTAACCATAAGAAAAGATACAGCACCAGAATCGGAACTACAAAACAAATATTACTGATGTAGATAGCAACTCCACAGGCTTTGTGATTTTCCGGGTTGAATCCAATAAAAATAATCATTGTTGTAGCAGAAAATCTAAGTAACGGTAATGATATAGCCGCAAAAGCAGCTTTGAAAATTAGCCCGCCGTTCATGTCAGTTTTGAATTTTTTTGTCATGATACTGGTAGATTTTGCGTAGAGAAGAAACGCAATTACGACCCATATATTTGCAATCAGCATTAAACTTGAAATAGAAATGAAAACATTTGAAACTATTTTCAACGCAGCAGAGGTTACGTTCGCATCGTTACTGGATGTTTCCATCGTTGCATTGGTATTATTGCAGGAAATATAATTCATTATTAATTATTTGCAAATTAATGTAACAAACTATATTCATATTTCAAAAAATAAAATATCATTTTACAGAGAAGATTCCTATTTCAAACCGCACCCATATGAGATTAGTGATACATAGACACACAGCCGCTCCCTTTTATGAAGGCATGTCGACGATGCACAAATCGTTCCAACTTTAGTGAGAAGAATTTTGAATTAAAGGGAGAAACTTCAAAACTACAAAAATTCTGCTCATTCCCAGTTCCGCCGCCTATGTTACTCGTCTGTCACTTATTTTGAAGTATCATTTTATTGTTCGCGCCAGGTCTAATTCATAAATTTTATTAAATTCTTAAACAAATAATATCGTTGCTTATGCTAATTGACTTTCAACGAATGTGATTATTCCTCTGATGTTCCTTTGTATGTCAACATAAAACAAGAAGAGATGGAGGATTTATCCGATAGAATAACCCCGAGGAGTGGGAATTTCACTTCAAATCGGAAAATGATCGGATTTCAAGTGCCTCAGATACTACCTCAGCCCACAGTTGGCACGAGGTTCCCGAACCATGGCATAGAATACGGGTATTCAGCTGACAGATCGCGGTCCAGATCCGGATCTTTGAATGAATTATTTATCATTAATAGTCCTGTTGGAAGCAGAACATGGAAATTTTATACTTAAACCAGAAAAACGATGCCACTTTCTACAAACGGTACAATAGCAGTACAGTTGTACAGTTCTGTATGGAATGTTTTATTTAATTTATAAAGTTCTTCGCTATATCAGTGATCGCAAGGTTTTTGTAAAATACTGCCTGCAACCTCGCTTAAAGTGAATTAAAATTTAACAGAATCAGACTTAACTGGATGAAGTAGCGGACAGGCCTGATTTGAGGATCGCAAATCCACGCCCCATGCCTGCAAAGAGAATGAATAAGACTCCAATCAGTTGCCAAAAATATATTAATTTATCTAATATCTTTGTAGACTTAATGCTTGCTAATGTTACTTTGATTTTGTCGTCGAAGTTATACGAATACAATATTTGGTGTATACATATTCATTCAATTATTTTGACAAGCGTCCAGATTTGCGAGCCCAAATATTTGAGGTTCCGGACTCCAGATATTCAAATTTATCGGGATCCAGACACAAATCCAGTAAAAAACCTCTTTCACACCAGCTTTTTCACACCATATGATATTCAATTCATTTGAATAGCGTCCGCGGACCGCGGTCTGCCAACTGAATAGCCGTATTCTATGTCATGGGTAGGAAGAAGGAAGCAATGCAACGAGTTTCCTGGTAGAGTATCGCAAAAGCTTACAAAACTATATCCACGGGCCTGTGAAAGTTACTAAGGTTTGAAAATGATGTTTCTATGTTTTTTCGGCAGTACATCGCCCGCCACTTTTTCAAACACGAAAATAATCTGTGCCCTATAACCAGCGGCGGCGGAGGAGGAACATCTATTAGTGGTGGCAGTCGTTTTGCGAATACACGGCAAGATTTTAGCTGAAGCACATGTTTTAATGTTATGATTCTTCGTAAAACGCTGTAAAAACGAAAATTGCGCCGAAAGCGATATAGTTGTGAATATCTTGAAAGAAAAAATCCCTCGCCTTGCAATTATTCCTGTTTTGAAAATTATATCGAACTGTTTGTGTTGTGTATGCTTTCTTGTGTTGCATAGATATTTCAGTACGGTACTCAAATATAGGAAACGCATATATATAACCTATAAGCACTATAAATCCGATATCGGAATTTGCAATTATGACGCTATTTTCGTTTAGCCATGCTGTTGTTGTAGCTCTTTTTATTTCCAACAGATACGACGCAATAGCGCAATAGTTGAAACGTTTGTTTTGTATACACAATATGTGCCATTAAAATTAGAGATGGGCCGATGTATCGGTATCGGTAAGTATCGGTGATTTTTGAAGTATCGGTATCGGTACTGGTATCGGAAATTTTTCATCACCGATACCGCCGATACCGATACCGGATACGTCTTTACACCGGAGCGTACGAATACACTTCATTTACTGATAATAAATGGAAAGACCTCGCATTTCACTGGTCTGAAAAATAATTCAAACGGGGCATGCCTCGCGTGAACAATTTTATTTACACTTTGGGTTTTATAAAACCCATCAATCCACTGACTATATGCTCTTTTTTATGCAGAAAAGGGTGTTAAGGTCACACTACACGTTTGTATAGGTTGCGTTTTTTCTTGGTTTGTTTTATTTTAGAGTTGAGTTTTAGGCTTGAGTTTCACGCAAGCCCAATGCTCTGCATGCATCTTCTTACGTTTTCCAATGAAACAGTACGGTTTTCTATGTAAGCTACCGCAGGTTGCTTGTTTCTTTTTTGCGTTTGTGCTTTGTACGCATTTGTACACGATTAACGCAAAGCAATGCAGGCGTGTTTTGCCGTTTTCATTGTATTGCTCATAACGTAATGCAACGCATCGGTAAGACAACTTCACGTCTATGTGGCCTTTAGGTGTCACGTTAGTTGTGTAACCACGAACATTTGTACTCAATCTTTGGACCCATGTATGCTTGAACGCAGCAACAATTCAGTATATTTTCATCCATAAAAGTTTGCAGTCAAATGGATGCAAGAATTCAAGGGTGCAAACGTACTTAGGCTCACACATACATGGGTGCAACTTTAACAAGGGCATAAGTATGTGGATACAAAAAGCCCTTTACCATATTTAACAAAGTACTTGGTATCGGCGGTATCGGCATCGGAATATAAATTACGAAGGTGGTATCGGTACTTGTATCAGTATCGGCGAAAATATTGGTATCGGCCCATCTCTATTTTAAAATGCATTAGAACGGTTCTTTAGGTTATTTATTTCGTCATTGACACGTAACTTCCAAATCAACTGCCCTGAAGTCGGGTAGTAACCGAAAAAAATAATTAGGTATATATGTATTCTATTACGCACTTTGCTATTAAATATTACCAATATCCTGATTATACTTAACCAAACGAAATTCACCCACTATGACGTCATAATGACATCGCAATTCTTGGGGCCGACCTTTTTTCTCACGATGTCATGGGCTCGAGGTTCAAATTTCATGCTTTACTCCGGTATGTTATTATACAAAACATAAATTTGTTAATTTAAAAACATAAGTTTTATATTTGTATACGAAATATTTGTGAGGTAAATCTGTTTTCATATTTTTTATAACCGATCAATCCCATCGTAACTAAATTTTGGTTTTTAACAAGCATGAACCATGGGTATAAGTATTCTGTTTAGTATGGAGTACACCACAACTCTTGGAATGCTGTGAAAGGCGCCATAGTAAAATGGTCACCGAAGTCATTGGGTCCCACTACACTACTCCCCCTCTCGTCTCAGGGGCGCTCGCTTCTTTTTCGAGATATAGTCTAAATACATTCTCAAGAAATATGTTTCATTTTGGTACAAACCTATCATTGATGATCTTATGTTTGTTGATGTTCATCAAAGAATTTTGCACTGGAGCTCCATCATCTACTGCAATAAACACAACAGAGTTACATAATTCTTGGATTTT
>CAVMBJ020000192.1:0-18862 GCA_963675895.2 Styela plicata
TATACATCTATTTGCTGTACTTGGCGTACATGATATTTTTTTCTTCATTTGGGAGACTTTTTTTCTACAGCATATATAGCTATTTAGACCACTTCAATGCCCTTATTTAACACCGTCAGACGTCAGGCTGGAGTCACGGCTAGATATACGGCTTAACAAAAAATATAATCTGAATGTCTGCCAAATGAAGTCGCCCAAATATTTTCGATTTCTATATTTCAATGTTATTTTCTAATTTCTGCATTTGGGCGACATTGTCCACATTTGGGGGACGCTGTCAAGAGGCTGGTGAGAGGTGAGTTCCACCTCTCGCAAACTGGAGAGTGAAAATGGATGACTCCCAAAGATGTTTTTAGGGATCAACTACTTGTGTTCAGTCATAAATGTATTCTCTGCTTCTTTCTACAAGATAAACATCAAAATCCTATTGTATACCAATTTTAAGCGCTTCCTGAAAACGATCAGAGAAAATAAAAATAAAAAATTCGATTTATTGTCATATTTGCGCTACAGGCAGAAATGAAAAATGTAAAACAGCCATGAATAACTGATGCGTTCAAAAGTTGTGGGCAAATTTTTGTGAATTTTCCACGCCTAAAAGTAAGGCTCCAAAATATTTGCTTCGATTCACCATAAGCAAAATCAAAAATTTCACCATATTAGGCAAAATTTTCATGCACATCTGGCACTAAATTGCTTTTGTATAAGTTTCTTGTTTTTTTTTTTTTATTTGCAAAATGATGCCTTTATGATTAAAAAGGGGCGAAAAATGTTTCCGCCGCCGCTGCATAATATTACACTATACAGTCGAATAAAAAAAAAATGATTACGTTAGATTTCATAATATCGACTGATAAATATTTATGATAAATACTGATGATAATTTAAACATCTAGCTAGTCCAGTCAAAATACTGCGGAAAGCCAAAAATCGCCAAAAAAATGGTCTAAAGCACCCCGAAATGATGACGTCATAATAAAGGAAGGAGACTTTTCATTCACAAATTTCGTGATATAGAGCATGGGCCTGGTCATGGGATTGCATGTTGCCTAAATATGCTGTTAACTACATAACGTAACAATAAGGGGCATTTCGTCGTGTTCACAAGTATATCCTGATTGTTTTTTCATATAGTTATATGCTAACCCAGCTGATCATTTTAGGGAGTTTCCGTAAGTTTGATTTTAGTAAACTTTTGTTATGTTGAAAAACAAGCCTTTGCTACATAATATGTAAAAATCAGCTTTAGACCCTTTTTCAAGGGTCGATATGTAGTTTGACTGGACTAATTACTGAATTAGTTTGATTTTTATATGGTAAATACCGACACTAATTTCGGGATGAATATTAAGATTTTGCGACAGCCTGGACGTGGTTGGATTGAAAAAAAGTAAATTATAAATCAAATGCAAATATTAAAAAAAATTATATGCATTGAAAAACACAAATGCGATTAAATATTTATATTAATTTATATATGTGTCGAAATTTAAACTCATTTTCGTGATGGATTCAACATTGGGTTTAATGAAAAACTCTTATTTCTCAAACAAATAACACACCCACATTTAGTGAAGTCTGTTGAATATTCAAGAATCCATAACAGTGATTCGCATTTTTATTTTTAGCATGATTAAAAAACTTATAACATGTTTGCTGTTGGGAGCCAGGTTTAGAATATACCTAACATATTTCATGTCCATATAAGAGGTATTAAAATTCTTGATTCAAAAAGTAGTAAATGGTTTTAATATCATCCACCATTCACTGTATATTTTATAATTGCTCAGTTCTGTTTTGAATGTTGATTCTGGAGTTTTTGTAGTAGCTCTTTGCCATATCAGTAGTCATTAATTGGTTCCTTTTAAGTGCGGCTTCCGACCTTGCTTAGAGTGAATTAAATTCGCATAAAAAAGTAGTAGACTAATTACTCAAATGATTCAACATGAAAATAAACTGGCTAATCGGGATTGCCAAAAGCGAATATTTACTATCTTGCATACATTCTAAGAAATAAATTTGGATAAGAAATATTCGTCTAAAATTCTTCTAAATTCTAACAATTTAAAACTCGGCAATAATTTGATGAAAAGCAGCATCCAACTTTGTTAAAAAAAGATAAATCCCAATGTCCTGAAATTTTTCTATTATAGAAAAAAATTCCTTTATTTCGAGGAAATACAATTGTCAATTATCTTCAGGTTTAAGTGACAAAATCAACATATGTTTATATGCAATTAATCATCGATTAAGTTTCTATTTCTATTTTCGACTTCAGATATAGTTGTTGGCAGGGTGGCGCGAGTCTTGATTTTCTCCGGTGGACGAAATAAAATGTTTATATCGATTCCCTCATATGGCTATAAAAGCTTCAAAGCCAAAAATACTGCTATTTCATGGCAGTATTGCCAATTTTAAAGCTCCTAATTTAGTTTCGTTGCTACCTAAATTTGCGTATTTGCTAAGTTTACTTCTGATAGAAACCTTTCCTCTCGGGTGTATAAGTATTAGAGTAGGTGATATTCTGCCAGTCTGGTTGTTAGATCATGCGAAATTGCACAAAAAGAGCAGTCAGTCAGTTCGACAAATGTTGAGTCCAAGGCCTTGATGAATTAAAGGCAGACATCCATGCTTAGTGATCAGTACTTCGCAAAATACAACAGCACGCTCTCATACAATTCTTTTATGAATGGAAACATAGAATTGGGTTTTACTTTCTCTACGAGTCAACACTTGTCTATTTGACTTTAACTAAAACCAGTTATGTTTGTAAACTTATGTGCTTTTCAATAATCAATGGTTGTCACCAGTAGACTCGTAGTTTTATTTTGATATGCTCAACTGATGAAATACAAGCAATGTAATTTGCTGAGCTTTCGAAATAAGAAAAGAGCTGATCTGGAGATTTTCAGACATTCGAAATGCAGTGAAATTAAATCGTTTGTGCTTTTCAATGGTTTCATGACCAAGTTGAATAGACCGTCCTTATTGTATCCCTTCGATCCAACACATTGGTTTTATGAGAAATAGCTATTCTCCGTAATATATTTGAAAATTGTCTCTTTTCATGAGTGATCAATCTCAGATCTATTGCGGCAATGTTGAAGATTTGTATGTAGATTGTGAAGAACATAGATATCATTATTCTTTATCAGGAATATCTGTACAATCATAATCATACCAACCCCATTGCTGTTTAGAACCTGTCAATTTATATTAATGAATATTCAAAATTAAATGAACACCTAGATATAATAAATAGGATATATATATAAACAACGATGAAATACTTAGAATGTATAAAATTCAACCGATCTAAATTATAATATACATTTTTACATCATCTACACATCTGCTATAGACCGGTAACAACTCTATCAAGAGCACACTGCGGTACCTCACTCTCGAGACGAGTCGCGAGTAATAATTATTCGGCCGAAGATAAAGACACATGCAATGTCTCTATACCACAACCAACAACCTCAGATTATTTTTGCGAGAGAAACAAATACCGAGAAACGAGGGGAAAACGACCTGTTATATATAAAGAGCGAAATGGCACAAATCAACTGAAATAAAATAAATTAAGTCATGCACAGAACAGACTTCACATAGATAACAAAACCGTAACTCATGTCAATACACACAACTCGACCATTATATAATTACACCTATTCTCGCTTCTATATTTGATAATACTCGTCAAGGTCGTGTATGTCTCTCTCATGATACAATAAAGCCAATAAAGAGACTACAACACAATTGGATGATGATCAAAAGTAACCTGATTTGAACTACGTAAGCGAGCATACATCCCTTTCCTATGGGACAGACCCCCTCGTCCCAGTGCGAGTCAAAAGAATAGGAGAAATCCTCAGCAGCGCATCACTTGCGCACTACTGATGTAAATGTAACCAATACACCCAATTGTAATCCATTATTCTTTCAATGCGCTAACGCACAACAAGGAAATCTCACGAGAAAATTAATTTTGATGATTTCAGACTTAATCTTGAAGATATCACACTTCTATCGAGATGCAACATTAAGAGCCATGTAAAAACAGAATGACATGTCAAACACCTCCATGATAAAAGATATACCCGGAGACCTTGCTAGAAACACAATAAGTACTTGAAACCTTCCTAGTTGCAGAGTATCACAAATTCAGGTTTCTCGCGCGAAATATAAGTTGAACATGCCAGCGCGCAAAATTATCACACACACACGGAAATTAATCTTGAAATTAGAACCATACATGTTCTTGTGAACTTGGGCGGAACTCTAAACAAGTTTCTGAGTCAGCCACAGTCAGTAAAATCAGCGACTGCCAGAGAATATATGTTGTCTAACACTGTGACCGTTTTGATGATCCAGATCTACCCAGGTTCAGGGTTTCAAAATGGTATAGATTAACGCAACCACGAGGATTGTGCTGGAACATAATGGCTGCTGACTTATCTAGGAGCTTTCTTTAGTCAGATGATAACAATGTGCTCAGAGGCCCGGTTAACTGACTACACGGGGGCTTAAGACAATGATGTATGCACACTTTAGAATCTCAGTCGGAGTTGTGAATGAGTCACTTTCAATTCGAGAGAGCTCAGAAGGTAATAGAAACAACTGTTACGAGGAAATCCGTGTTGTAGATAACAAGCAAATTTTAAATTTCCGAGTAAGATAACACAAGGCTCTCAAAGTAGCGTCATACATTTGATCGAGTCAGTCGAAGTCGAGCCATCATGGCCGATTTCACAAGTGAGTCCATCATTAAACACATTGTTTAAGAAAAATTAGTTGACCAATACAGGGGGCGTAACCAGTGTTCATACAGCAGAAGGGTCTGGTAAGGTGAGACAAGTTGTATACAGACTTTGGGAGAAGTGAGGACAGGCCCTTTTTCTTTCTTCTGAAAAATCAGTTAACACTAGAGAATATTAGAAAGACGACTTGTGACTTTTTTCAGTGATGTACGGATTAAATTCCAGCGCTAAATTTCTTTTATAGGGTCATAAGGTCAGAGAAATCTCTCTTTACTCTCCTGCCTTGCATTTTGTCAAGTCAAGTGACGAGTAGCAGAGTGAAGGATTTTAGCCAAGACACGTCGTGTCAGTTCAATGTCATTTTAATAAATGAGAACTTCTCGACTGAGTCCCTTCCGACGGCATTCGGACATGCGATAAGAAAGCGTAATGTTATCATCCTAATCAACAATGAATTTTGCCAAAACCTTATGTTTATATTAAGTTCTAATAAACTCCTGTTTGTCTATCTATTTCCCTTCTATCAATATCCTACTCATAAAAACTCAGTCAGTTGGAACCGAGTTTTCGGGCCTATACATGTTTCTTGCCCTTGCAGTTATCTGGTTAGGGTGAGCATTAATTGTCAGAATTGAGAGACATTAGATAAGATTTTATTTGATGTGAAAACAGCACATAAGAAAACGGGGTTTTTGCATGATATTTTTCAACTGCGGAAAAAATTACTATATTAGCATTCTACATGAGTACTTAGAAAGATTATATGGTTAATCATTTACTATAAGTTTAGTACTCATTCGAGAACCTGGTGAAGTTAGTTAATGGATGGGCAAGTTGATCTTTCTTGACTTTTTCATAGGTTATCTTTTTGATGTCTATGTTTTCAGGTCTCTAATGCTGTTCCCCCCTCCTAGAAATATTGAGTATAATGTAGAAGAAAAGATATGACCACATTGACAAAAAGACACATAGATTAGATCCAATGAATCTCAGTAGTAAGTTGGGAATATCGAAATTTAGTGGTTTTCGATGTTTTGGTTGGGTTAAATAATTAATTATTACTGAATATAAGGATTTGATATTAGCTTTTTGGATGCATTGCTGCTGATACCTGTGTTTAATGGATGTTCGGAAGCCCCAAAGAGAATAGAAAGAAAGATTGTGTCCTTTGTTGGCAGGTTATAACACTAGGAATACAGCTAATAAATAAACCATCTTGAATTACACTTTAAGGTGCATGCTAAGACTTGCCGTTATTCATGCGTTTATTGACCAATAAGCAAGGGTCACACACTCTTACTAATTGAGCCAACTTTATGTTTCGAGTTGTGTGTTCACTTTTTGGGTGTGTGAACTGCATCTGCCCATCCCCTGACTCTTTAGCGAATATAACAATGAGTTGGGAGCATGAAGTCCAAAGTCGAAAAACACACAAGAGTTGCGAGTCCGAAGATCCCCAGCCTTAATCCAATATTATAAAGTCTTGAATTTGTATCTTTTCCAGTCACAAGTCGTGTCATCATATTTATAGTAATTCAACAACGCGATTACTATATCCATTTTGGTTCAACCTAGACAAATGATATGAGCAAGTTATTTGGCCTTTTATTTGCGATATCTACATTAGCAATACATTATTGGGTCTAAGAGACCTCAGTAAGTCTCGGCAAATTTAACATTGCATGAACATGCTGTGTTTGTCGTTCTTTATGGGCGCCGCATTTTTCTTCCACTGATTGAGGACATTGTAGTGGCAATGTCGTGCCAAGGACTACATGGATCTTTTAAAGTTTGTGTTTCATGTGGATTTGAAACTCAGCGTGTCTTTGAGCTCTGTTTCCTAACGATCAGGAAATAGTAGCAGTGCTGTAAATCTCGCAACAAACTATTCCATGTCAATTCCCTCTTAGGAGCTATAGGAGGTATTATGATCTGTTTGTATTTTTGCGAAAATAGGTTGGGCATAACATGGGACTAACTTCTTATTGCGTTAGAAGGGAGGTTTTTGATTCGACTATACAGTATAGTTCAGAGTTGCTGCAACTTTTTTGAAATATTATTTTTTTTGTTAGCTTGCTTTTAAAAGTTTTATGGGCATCGAATAATATCCTAAAATCCATCAATTAAGCACAAGATAAACATTGCCAAAGTTCCGCATATTTCAAGAGGAGGCAAGAAAAAAATATCGCTTGCCCAAAATTAACTATTTTGTTTTGAAAATACGTTTCGAAATGATTTAAATTTTTGGTTAGCGTTGTAATTGGGAATTGTCGATAATTGCTTATGTCCTGGCCATTCTTGAAAGACCAATTCCCACTGATTACGATTCATGCCAATCATTCATAACCAAATCGAAGTGAGAAAATGTGAGTACAAAAATATAAAATTGGAATCTTATCTTAAGCTTTCGGCAAATTGATACTGGTAATATACATTGCCCTACAGAGAAACAAGGAAAAACCTGTAACACTACAGCACCGTACTTGTGCCTGCATTCGGTATGTTCCACAGCCATCAGCAATATCCTGGATCAAAACACCTCATAGCTTGGTGTCTATCAACGTGCCGACCAGCATCTTCACCTATAATAATTAATAGCTTCTTCCTATAATCAACTTTTACATAATCAACTTTTACACCCCCCCCCCCCCCCCCCCCCCTCTCTTGAATATACGCTAGATCCGCCACCAAACACAGCAACCAACACCCCACCAACGCCGCATCAAACGCCAACCAAACAAAGCGCAGGAAACAACTTGAATTGTTTACAATGGGAATTAGAGATCACGTGACTAGTCACAAAAGTTATATCTTTCTGATTTTACGTTGTTAGTGAAAAGGCCATGCCAGATTAATTTCCGCTGGATTTTTAGGGTGTCAATACATAAATAAAAATTTCCTATTTCATCTGACCAAGTTTGGTCAAGATATAAACGGTGCACGGCACTAATAATGTGGTGTGAACAAAAGTCTCCGAAATCATCAAAAAACTAGCACAGCACTTATAGCCCACAAATTTTTGGTAGCCTAAATGAAAGACTTTTTCTGTCGGCTGGTCGTTGACACCTTGTAAGGGCGAAAATCGTGGACTATCTATCTGTAACTGCAATCATGCAAACTCAGCTTTATTCGTTCACGGAGGAAAAATGACCTTCAAATTATTTGGGGGACGCGAAAATGTCTACCGAAAAATATGGTCCTCCGAATACAGCAAAAATAACCCCACTTTGTCACCCAAATGCAGAAATTAGATAAATAAATATATAATATTATATATATATATTATATTATATATGTGAAAATAGCGATTCAATCCGTTTCGAAGTTCCGAATCAAATTCGAATTCAAGACGATCAGATTTTGTTCAACCCTATCCTCAACACTAGCTCGAATCATGACGCTAATGTTTAAGATAGCAATGCTGTGTAACCCATTTCCTCACTAAATCCTGCAGTACTACACCATTAGTTGATTTGAAAGGCGCAATTTTAAATTGAATTATGTTGGCTCGTGCAGTGAGAAAGGTCTTTGATTTTTTCCTCCACAGTAAGTTTTATTTCATTGTTCAATTAAGGATTCAAGTTTTTTTGCTTGTGGCGCTTTTTACAGCATTATTTGCTGTTAGACAAACAAAAATGTTTCCTTTAAGTGTTTCTCCACACAGGGTGTCGTTTCTACATGGGTTTAGTCGCGTGTCTTCAACTGTTTGGAATACGATCTTCATCCCGTAAATTTTTCAGAGATTTTGTTTACAGAGACTCGATGTACGAACGAATTGGACGAATTGCTGTACATGATGAATCCCAATCAGAAAAATCTTATCAACTTTTGTTAAGTATGTGTCACATCTGCGGCCAATACTTGACAAAATAAAATTTATGATAGGGAAACGCAGATATTATTTTCACCTTCCCCTATTCAAAATTATGCGAAGGAACCTGTGACGATCCGAATTTGACTGTACTGAAAAATGGATCACAGTTACCTGTACTTCAGAATGCTAACTGGGAGACTATTGTCAGTGCCCTGAAGAACAAATGCAGAAAAGTAGAACGGAACAAACGTGTGTACCAGTAGAAAAATGCATTGCAGCAGCGGAAAAAGTATTGAAAGTATATATTATATTGCAATTTTAATAAACTGTTCCCCAAACTTTTTTACTAGTACATTTTTCTAGTGACTTTTGGAGCGTATTTTCCAATATTGTGATATAAACCTGGTTTATGTCAGATTCTATAGCGTGCAATTTGGCATAGTTTACGACATTTTTTTTTTGAACACTGTTTTTTAAAGATCGAAAAATGAAACGAATTTTAGTATAGAATTTTTGGTAAAACGATTACATAATATAAAATGTTTTGAGGACGCAGTTTCGTGTAGGTTTAATGTTTTACTTACATTTTTTTTATACAATATAGAAAGATACACCGTTAAAGCATGTACGAATCACATCTTTCAAAAATGTCGCATAACTAAAACCTGTGTTAGGAACAAATGATCGTGGGCAAAATATCGGGGTAAATGTATATGTAGTTGCGAGCATAGATCGACGCAAACATGCACGGGGCAAACGTATATACTTGTTGGCCATAATTAGACAATAAATCTGTATTGTTTAGGTGTGCGATATTTAAGCCGGAGCAGATGCACTGCTCGTTTCAAAAACAATGCAAATATAATGAAAATTACCACGAACTGCCTTGGCCAGCATATTTCAATCTGGAATTCGATTGAATTTTTAGATTTACATATATAGTGTTAAGGTCAAAGGCAAATGTGTGATCTTATGCTATATCATCTCCATTGATTTCTTTTACACTCCACTCAATGTACAAAATTGCACTGTAGAACATAAGACACACATGGCCCCTCGACCGTGCGATTAAAAGTGAAAATTACTAAACAACTTTTTACAGAATTTTTGCAGGTGATACAAGAATTTGAAATTTAATCCATGTTATGACAGTTATCTTCGAAGATAACAAAACAATGCAAAAACGATAAGTTTCGTTGTAAATTAACAAACTTTCTCTGTTTCAGATCGTAACGATGTAATACAAAGTATACCAAATATTGAAACAACGATACGAAAGACAACAAAAGTATTGCAATATCTCGATTTCTCCAACTTTTGGATACAAAGCTGAGAAATTTTTCAATTTAAGGAATCTGCATGATTTGAACATTTAATATTAAGAAAATAAAGAGTTGAATGCTGGAATTATAAAGAATTTTTTGATATTATTTGTTCTAACTATCGAAATGTATTTTAAGCTGAAGGTAATCTACTAGAAACAATATAAGCAATGTCAATCTGCTGTTCTCAAACTGCCTTTAACGTTTCTTATCAGACTAATTAAATATTTTAACATGCTGATTGTACGTTTCCAGTCAAATATTTGACATATTTTTTCGCGCAGTCGGGGCGCGATCCATCTGTGGCTTACTCTGACCGGATATTAATATGACCTTGAACAAGATATTGAGAGAATTGACTAGCTTTTAAATCGCCTAATCCCATTTTTGTATCCTAAACCTGATAATAGTTCCTGAAACATTTTCACAATATCGTATCTTGATAACCTTCATCATTCACATATTTTCTTCAGTAGTCAGCAGCTTTATTTTGCGTACCGTCTGCCAGTTGTATAATTTTAACTACTAAAAAGCAACTGATCAGAGCCAATTTCAATAAAACGATTGCAACTTGCCCACAGTGAATATATATAAACACACACACACATATATATATATATATATATATATATATATATATATATATATTATATATTAAGAGATCGACTATGTCAACTAGGCTTTCGTGCCCACATTATTTTTGTCCATAGTTCATAAATAATAGCGTTATAGATGGCGCAGACCATCGGTGGACCGTGTTCTTCAAAGTATGAAAGTATCTGACTGGGTTTCTTTGTCAACGTTCATGTCAAGATGTCAGTGTAGCTAATTTATCTACTTTATTTGCTAGTCCGCTTGCTTCAAGTTCTTTCATAAAGTCGGTTGGTCCGTCTTTCTCGAGAACGCTTGAAATTTTTCTAGTAGTTCTTTCGTCTGTTATCAAAACATAATTCAATTACGTAAATGTTGTTATAATGGTTGAAGAGAAATAGACTTTTTTGCTCGCGTACTACGATTCACAAAAACGAATATATGCAGAGCAAAACAAAATTAAAAATGCATTCGGTCTTGTTCACTGCTATAAAGAAGTTTTTGATTTCCTCCGACAATCGCCTCCATTCCATTTTCAAGAACTTTCTCATAAATTATGCGCGAGTGGGAATTGAGCTTTACAACTTCCGTGAAAGTGGGAAGTTTTTGCTTGGAATTCATTTACTGTTAATACATTTTGTACGATCCTTTGCCAGTTAAAAAGTGATCGGTATAGTTGTATCCTTTAAGGCCACATACTAAAATGAATATAATGAATAATATCCTTCGCTAATAGACATTGTTCAACTTGAGGGGCGGGTGAACATTGAATCTTTACAGCTCTAAAAGGAAACTGAAAAAGATAGGTAAAACCCGTACAGAATTTCAATAATATTTATTATCTGGCACTTAGCTATACCTGTTTGTATTCAAGCCGTAACTGCTTTATTTCTTGCTGTCTTTTCCATTGTTTCTTATGCATTGCCTTTTCTATATCTTTGTACATATTTTGTCTTCTCTTCTCAACTTGTTTTGTCATTTCATCGCATTCTGCATCAACCTGAATTCACAAAAATATGCTAACAGTGATATCGGTGGAATCAACGCAGACACTATAGTAACAGAATTACAGTTTGGCTGTTCGAGACAATAGACTAGGTAATACATTCAAGAATTGGCCACACTTACACTGTATTCAATCGGGCCTAACAAATTTAGCAGAAACACCATGGTCCATCATAAAGGCGATCCTTATTCTTTTAGCTTTTTTAGGGGGATTTCTTTTAATTTCTTCCTTTTCTTCTCTTTTATTTTTCTTGTTTTATTTTTTTATTTATTAGGTACCAGTTGTATTGTTTCTATTTATTTTTATTCACTTTCATTTTTTTAAATTATGTCATGTTCGGACTCCTCTTTTAGTCCTTTGTTTTCGCTTTCGTTTTAACTCCAACTACAGTGTGAGCAAACGCGTGTTACTTTTTCGAATCTTTGTTTAAAACTAGTTCTCTGGTTTTCAACTTTAGTTTGGGGTTTTGTTTTCTTCCCTGGTACTTCTGTAATGTGATATATTTATTTGTGTCGACAGAGGTGTCAAATAAACTATGTCAATGTCTATGGTAGAGAAACTTCTATATAATAACGCAATTATCCCATAACGGCTTGATCCATCAGTGCCTCACTTGTGGATAAATTTTTTCTGTTCGGATTAACTGGTCAAATTGGTATGGTTCTGAGGCTCTTCTAAAGACTTACCCTCTTCTTCAAATCTTCTCCCTTCATTTCAATACTAGATACAACACTTTGAGATTCCAGGATAATTTCCCCCCAAAGTCTCTATCTTGCTCGTGAGAGCTTTTGTTGATTGCTTCAATCTTCGTCGAATTTCTTTAAATTTCTGAAGCACTTTGAGCGGTGCAATCTGGAAAAAAGCGTTCGATAAGGGTCTCAGTTCAATCAATCCCAATCAGAAATTTCATTTCGTCAAGCATGTGCCACTGATGGATCGCGTCTTATCAACGCAATCCATCGGTGCGGCATACTTAACAAAAGATATTTTTAACATTTTTTTATATTTTAACATCCGTTTATTTGCTATTAATTTTTGAGTATTAGGTTGGCATTCGTTTAAGAATAGGGTTCTAGAATCTTTTAAAAAGGCAATTTTGTTTTTTTTTGTGCTTTCTGTTTTGTTTGTTATTCTTAAATTCAATCCTTTCGCTGTGAAAGCATTATATAAGTCGAATTTTATGCTGTAAAATTTGCCACGAACTATGAGCAGTTCAGCAATTTATGTCTATCTAAAATGTTGAAACAATATTTTATTTTAAGTGAATTTTGAATGCCGTAAAGGTAGACATAACTATAATGGAATCAATTGCTGTATGAATGCTCATTCCTTCGAATGATCTAATAATTTCTATCCGCGACTAATAAATATTTTGAAAATTCTGGACTCATATTGAAAAACCAAATGCGATCGCAGTCTCTTTACAAAAAAACGCTTCATAAGAACGAAACCACAAAATTAATGGCCATAATAGGTAAGAGCTATCGACACAAAATTGGAGTTCTTATTTCGATGCAACCAAATGAGGAAGCCTTGGTGGTCAGGATAGAAAATTCAATACGACAAAGGCTAACGATTTCTATGAAAACATTGTAAAAAATTATGAGGTATTCGTCGCTAATATTTTAGCAGCATGGACTAGAGAGGAGAACCAGTCAATGTAATTGTGTCAGTTCATCCAATCGTATGAGTTACTATTGGATCGCGTCGCAGCGGCGCGGACCATCATAGTACGCAAAAGTGAAAAAAAATCATTTTATTGCATATATATATATAAAACATCAGAGCTACTTTGTGATTTTTATGACTGTCTTCAAGTGCGCATAGTGGATAAATTACAAGCACAGGTTTCACACCACATCAGCATTTCCATGTTGAATTGACGATGACGACTGCATTCTGGGTAACGTGTCTTGCTTTCGAGTTTGAATCTGACGACAGCCTTGAATAAAAAAAGCAAAATATGAGGTATTGCTCCAATGAAAAAAATGTATGCATAAAAGCTGATAAAAAACAAGACAAAAGAGTACTTTGTCAAATCTCGTTATTGAACAAAAATTCTTACCGAAGTAATTATCATTAGCGGCATTTATAAGAACAATTTTATGTAGAAACAGCGGCACCGATCATAATACAGTACAGATTTTATAGTTATATGTCTATATTACCAAAAAGAATTACTGAGAAAGACCAGTGGTTTTACAGCATTTTTGTTTCGTTGTAGTTAAGCGTAAGTGAATAACTTGGTAGACCGTATAAAAAGAATCGCCCTTTCCATTGCCAGACATTCAGAATTGCGTCGAAAAGTTTGACTTGTACTACTATCACCACTACTATTGTCTACTATTGATAACATTTGCAATTAAATTGAAAAATTTTGAACTTCCCTTTATTCATTTAATCCCGTAAAAAACTCAAAAGCTAATTAACATCTAAAATAGTTCAGTGTTTTAATTGCGAATCATTTACGCTTATAATTATTCCAATAAGTGCCTGCGGTTTGCCAGCAAACATGTATTAGTGAACACACTTCAATAATGAATACTGCAGTGTAATTAGATTTAACTTAACAAGTATGAATGAACGATGAATAGCCTAAACGATGTTACCTACTTGTTCTAATTAACGTTTCTAGGAAGACAATCAACGCCTTCTGTCCGTATTTGATTTATATTGCGACATGTCGGGCATATAAATCTGCTTCTTTTCTAAAAAGAACATAGTACGACGAATTGACATTTTGTACCATTGTTGCAATTTTATCGTACACCATGTATCGTAACATTTACAGCTTTTTATTTGAAGAAAAGGTCAAGTCTATTACAAAAAAATTTCTTTTCTCTATTATTTGCTCTTTCTTCGATATTTCATGAATTTCATCAACAACTTAGACGATGGTGTAATTTTTTTTGACCAAAATTAATTGCATTTTGTTGTTAAAATTGAAAAAATTCACTTCATTTAGCAATTTTTTCTCTTATGCTCGATTTACAACTGATTCGAATAATCTATACTTTGAATCGATTCGAATCGCCGAATTGAATTGGCCAATCCTACTCATAAGCGGAAAACATCCCATCCGAACTGAATAGGTGCAATTCGGTGTAGTGAATGGTATAAATGAAAGATTATAAATTGCAATTCCTGCAACACTAAATCGGATGAAGTGATCAAGATTTCGGTGCAAGATTTGCAAAATGTGTGAGAACATGGCAGAAATAGTGGTTTGTCGTATAACTCTAAACATTGCGGACATATTAATTCCGGTGGAATACTTGGTAGATTTGGAGATGACTCTGGAGCAAAAGTGACATCAGTTGGTTCAACAACTAGGAAGGAACGTAAATTAGATGTTGACATTTGAATTTTGAGAATAAAAGAACAGAAGACATAAATGATGGAAATCAAGTATAAGTCAACAAACAAAAGCAATCACACAAAACGAACAAAAGCGAAAATATTGAGCGTTTGAAATTCATTAGTATTTAAAGTGAATGATGATCTATTTCGAAACTGTATAGACTTCGAGACTTTATAAATGAACCATCATAGTCCTCAATTTGACGAAGCATAATAGAGCAGATTGCGTATTCATGGGGAACACTGATTCAAGTGTCTAGAGCATGAGGAACATTATTCGAAACCGCGTTACGTCACGCGCTTCCGCCAAAACGTCATTTTTTGCTAGTAATCGATAATAACCACGATCTTGAATTGCGGACAACAGAAAAAATAAATAAACTGATTTTATAATTTTTTACGCCAAAATGTTAGTCGTTGTTTGAATTTTATTGTTGAAACTGACAAATACACATGTCTTGATATGATGACCCTTTTCTTTTGAATTGTAATATTTTATTTTAGAACAATGTAGCTTACAGGTGACGTCAATAATATTGATTTAAACATTTGAGTAAGTAGTTTTGGATACAGCTAATTTTTTCATTAATAGCATGAGATGAGACGTACCTGCAGCTAAAAATCGTCTTCAGATGCAAGAGTCATACTATTGATTTTATATTCTAGCGATTCCAATGTATCTTCGACCTCTTCTTTCTTATCTTGTTTAGTTTTTTCGGGTTTTCTCTGTTCCTTTGTGTCTTCTTCTTCGAATGGTTTAAATCCAGGCATATGTATTTTAGCGCAAAAATGTTTTACTATACAATTTGTTGTCTGAAACCAATTCTTTTTAACCAAGTAAGCTACAAAGAAACCAGCAATCATTTCGAACATCATATGGATTATAATTATGTCAGAGTGTCCCAATCGGAGAATTTGTGCTCCAAACTGATTTGTCAAGTATGAGTCATGATGGAACGCGCCGCCGAGGCGTGGTCCATCTGTGGCACATGCTTGACAAAAAAGTTTCTCTATGATTTAACACTTCAAATTACAATTACTCGTTCTGTATTACAAACAGCACATTTTAATCAGCTTACATCTCGCTGCAAGGCGAAGAAGGCCTCTAGGAAATATTTGATACTTGGTAGAGATACATCGATTTACTGTGTCCTGGACAAGCGCCGCATAGGTGACAGTCTTATAGTCGTATAGGTAACCCGCTTCCCTTCCCTCAATACACTGATACGTTGGTATATCTTTATAATGAAGTAATTTGGTATGTTGATCAAAATTAATTTCGTTTTCCGATTATTCCCAAATTGATTGATTTTGCAGTGAAATCGTGATATATGCCCAATTGTACGTTGTAAAATTTGACATACATCATGAATTTACTGCAACATGACCAAAATATTGTCGAATATTAGCAATTCCGCATATCTGAGATATTGAAACATAATTCTATTCATACCGGTATATTGATTTCGAATACACTTTAAACCAATCTACAAAGACAACCCTGGATCGTCAAATACCGTCATTGATACATCTAGCCCAATCAGTTACAATTTTTTGTATCAAGTATGGCCACTGACGAACCGTGCCTTCACAGCGCCTTCAGTGACTCCTACTCAAGAAAACAGGGTTCGCAAAAGAAGTTTCTGCTTGGGAGGCGAGTCCCCATCCCTATCAACATCCCGCAAATCCCCTATCTTATTACGGAACTTTATCTATCTACGTAAAACGACACTAGTTATAACCGACTAAAACACGTCGTCGAACTTGTTTCGTGAACCTCACACAAAGTCGTCCAGACTTTTTCATATCCGAAGAATTGCCTGGGCAACACATCTGTAAATTAATTTCTCTCATGGTACACACAAGTAAGTGTTCCCGCAAACGTATGTGAATTGGAAATGTAATTTCTGGTCCAAAGATATTCATCAATAATGCAAAAATGTGATTTAACTTTGGCGTATTAAATTTTGCAACATATGAAATGAAACGAAATGGACTTTAATATACA
Organism: Styela plicata; assembly: GCA_963675895.2. NCBI lineage: Eukaryota > Metazoa > Chordata > Ascidiacea > Stolidobranchia > Styelidae > Styela > Styela plicata. The sequence continues at coordinate 16,865 of CAVMBJ020000192.1, forward strand.
GTTTGCAATTAAAAACTGTTACAGCTACGTGGAATTTACTCAGGCCATTCCATCAATTGCCGAAGCAATGAAAAAATCATAGAGGATATCAGTCATTGTTCCTGAGGTATGTGTTTGCTCTAAGCAAATTCGAAAGATAATAAGATAATGTAGCACCAGCAAATGCACTATCACTATCCTCTCCATGTCTAGATGCAAGAAGTTTTTATTTTAACAAAAGAATACAATGGAATTTGATAAAATATGACGAAGAATTAGAACCACGAGTTTGACATATGCCAAGGTTGAAACGCAAAACAGTTCATGTGTGGCCCGAGCACGAATTATATATTTCATACATTCCAATACTGCAAGATTTTATTTTTTATAACTAAAACAGTTCAACACAATTTAAAAATTCAGTGAAGTAATTATTCAAAGTAATTATATATACCATTGCAATAAAAAAAAATGAGTTGCTATTATCACTATCACTCACAACATTTTACTTAAAGATTATTTGTATCTTTTTGTAGCGAGTTTGATAACACAATATAGTAACTTGCGTTTCAGCTATGTTCACCATGACAAAATCACAGCGAATTGACTGGTCCTTTACAGTAATTGTATATTTTTGAAAATCGAACCCAACTTACTGGTGAAATCGATGCTATGTATGGGATGTTGATGGATCTCACCCCGACGGTGCGTTTCATCAACATCCCATACTTGGCCTTCTCTGAGATATGCGTGTGTGTGGTATTCGTACCATCCGTTAAACACAGACGCATAGTGATTGAGTAGTCACTCAGAAACTTCAGAAAAACAAAAAGCACTTTACCGCAGGGTGGCAATGTTTACATATTTTTAACATTGCTTTTGTAGTGTTTTTGATTTATAGCCCGCTCGGTGGCTCAGTCGGTTAGGCGCGATCGTATTTTCCGAAAGTCTGATGGTTCGATGCTTGATCGTTTCACCACCGAGCGTGCCCTTCAGCAAGACACTTCACGGGTAGCTGTAACAAAATACAGTTGCGCAATTCACTACAATGGTCCGTTCCTAACGGCTGTTGGGTATAAGTTCCCAGTGGGTTCATTGGCAGGCCATACCAAATATTTCGAAAAAGCCCTGAAAAAAAATGTTTTCAATTCATTTCGACGCACGATTTGATGAAGTATAATACGACAAAAGGGTTCTTTGCACCCATACTTTGCACCCAGTACATTCTTTCGCTTTTGAGACAACTACGTTAAGCCTTTCTGAGCTAAATTCGCATCCACATAATTTTTTGATTGGGCGAGGAGAGGCAACTGGAGCCTTTTTAGCTTTAAATGTACATTTAAATCACATTTTTGCAGCTGATGAGACATGTATTTTGTACAATATTGTTTATCGGATTTTGTAGATTATAATATAATATTTGCAAAGATTAATGAAGATGATATGAGATTTATTTCATCTACGGCGATAAAAGATTTTGAAATCAAAAGTTTAGCTTTAATTTAATTTAATTAATTAGGGAGCAAACATATGAAGATGCATCACTTACTTAGGTGCAAATATACGCGATTGCAAACAGACTGGGTGCAAAAGACTTGGTCCATAAGTACGTGATGAATAGCAAACAATCAAGAGTGCAAATATGCATTCAAGCAACGTATCCGGGCGCAAACGTGCTTGGGTGTACGCGTAAACGGGCGTGGGTGCAAACGTTCGGCGATTCAAATATAGAAGGGTGCAAACGTATGCGGGTACTAATGTACGTATATGCAAACGTACGTAGGTGCAAATCTACATGGATGCAAACATAGGCGAGTGCAAATATAAACGGGTGCAAATGTACGTAGGTACAAACGTATAGGTTGGCAAAATACAAAGTAGCTAACGTACGTGGGTGCAAACCTGTATTTGTGCATTTGTAATAAGTGCAAATAAGCAGAGGTGTAAATGTACGGAGTGCAAATTACACACAGGTGCAAATAATGGGTTGGGACATATGGGTGCAAATGTACGAAAGTT
>CAVMBJ020000193.1:0-18720 GCA_963675895.2 Styela plicata
TTGGGTGTCTCGAAAACTGTACGGGATGTACGGGATGTACTGGATGTACTGGATGTACGGGATGTACGGGATGTACGGGATGTACTGGATTTACGGGATGTACTGGATGTACGGGATGTACGGGATGTACTGGATGTACGGGATGTACGGGATGTACTGGATGTACGGGATGTACTGGATAAAATTTTGCGCAAATTGCTTTTGAAGCATAGAAAATTGAAATAGCAGTGGAAAAGTTTGGATATTTATTCCTAATGCTGTAACTAAAATGCAGTAAAATCGCTGTTCTTTGATAGTAATGCCAAGCGATAATTATAATCCACATTCCATAAATTGGCATCCACAAGGCAACTACATTTCAAAATACAAAAATTATGAAAATTAACGTTAACTTACTGCGTTTTTATCACAGTGTGGTTATTAAATGCGGTGGTCGTGAATTGCACTGAATGGTTTGCAACAGTTTAATTGCAGTCATGTTATACAAAAGCCAAAGCAATTTCACCCACAGCGTATTGCACACACATTCAATTACACCCAAATAGTATTGCCCTTAATAGGATTGCACCAGAAGGAGTGCACTCGGTAGAATTGTACCCTTTCCGATGATTGTTGTAGATGTACGGGATGTACGGGATGTACAGGATGTACGGGATGTACTGGATGTACGGGATGTACGGGGTGTTACTGGATGTACGGGATGTACTGGATGTACGGGATGTACTGGATAAAATTTTGCGCAAATTACTTTTGAAGCATAGAAAATTGAAATATCAGTGGAAAGGTTTGGAATATTTATTCCTAACACTGTAACGAAAATTCAGTAAAATCGCTGTTCTTCGATAGTAATGCCAAGCGATAATATTAAATCCACATTCCATAAATTGGCATCCACGAGGCAACTACAATTTCAAAATACAAAAATTATGAAAATTAACGTTAACTTACTGCGTTTCATCACGTGTGGTTAATTAAATGTGGTGGTCGTGAATTGCACTGAATGGTTTGCAGCCAGTTTAACTGCAGTCATGTTATATAAAACCTGAGGCAATTTCGCCCAGAGCGTATTGCACACACATTCATTTACACCCAATAGTATTGCCTTAATAGGATTGCACAGAAGGATTGCACTCGGTAGAATTGTACCCTTCCTATGATTGTAGTAGATGTACGGGATGCACGACATGTACGCATCCACAAGGCAACTACAATTTCAAAATACAAAATTATGAAAATTAACGTTAACTTACTGCGTTTTCATCACAGTGTGGTTAATTAAATGTGGTGGTCGTGAATTGCACTGAATGGTTTGCAACCAGTTTAACTGCAGTCTTGTTATATAAAACCTAAGGCAATTTCGCCCAGAGCGTATTGCACACACATTCATTTACACCCAATAGTATTGCCATTAATAGGATTGCACCCAGAAGGATTGCACTCGGTAGAATTGTACCTTTTCCTATGATTGTAGTAGATGTACGGGATGCACGACATGTACGGCATGCACGTGGTGTACGGAATGCATTAGATGTACGGCAAGTAGATTGGATGTACGACATGCACGACTTGTACGGGATGCACGGCATGCACGGGATGTAAGGCATGAACGACATGTGCCGAATGCACGGAATGTACTGGATGAACGGCATGCAAGGAATGCGCTCAATGTTCGGAATGCACGTGATGTCGGCATACACGGGATGTACGGCATGTACGACATGTACCGGATGCACGGAATGTACTGCATGCACAACATGTACGCCATGCGCGTGGTGTACGGAATGCATTGGATGTACGGCAAGCAGATTGTATGTACGACATGCACGACTTGTACGGGATGCACGGAATGTATGGCAGGCACGTGATATAGGGAATGTACGGCATGTAGGTAATGCACTCAATGTTCCGCATGCACGCGATGTACGGTTCGCACTGGATGTACGGCATGCACGACATGTGCCGATTGCACGGAATGTACTGGATGAACGGCATGCACGGAATGCACCCAATGTTTGCAATGCTCGTGATGTACGGCATGTACGGGATTTACGGCATGCACGACATGTACTGAATGTACGGCATACACGTGGTGCACGGAATACTCGGGATGTACGACATGCACAGGGGATGTACGGCATGCACGACATGTACAGCAGGCCCGTGATATACGGATATCACGTGATGCACGGAATGCACTGGATGTACAACGTGCGCGGGATGTACGATATACACGACATGTTCTGGATGTAAGGAATGCACACTCCGGGTGTATGAAGTGCATTCCGTACATACTGAGTATCCCATGCACACAGTGCATGTCGTACATACAGTGCATTCCGTGCATCCAGTACATGCCGTACATTAAGTACACCGCGTATACCCCATCTATATGTTATATTCATCCTATTCAACGCATGCCGTACATGCCGTAAATTCCGTACATCTCGCACATACCGAGAATTCCGTATATTCAGTGCATCCCAAAGTCACATGCACACCTTACATTCAATGCATTCTTTCATCCAGAACACGTCGTGTATATCGTACATCACGCGCATGCCGTACATCCAGTGCATTCCGTGCACCCGTGCATGCCGTACATTCCGTATATCACGTGCCTGCCGTACATTTTGTGCATACCGTACATCACGTGCATTTCGTATATCACGTGCCTGCCGTACATGTCGTGCATGCCGTACATCGCCTGTGCACGTCATACATCCAGTGTATTCCGTGCACACCGTGTATGCCGTACATTCAGTACATGCCGTGCATGCCGTACATCCGGTATATGCCGTACATCACGAGCATTCCAAACATTGAGTGCATTCCGTGCATGCCGTTCATCTAGTACATTCCGTGCAATCGGCACATGTCGTTCATGCCGTACATCCCGTACATCCAGTGCATACCGTACATCGCGTGCATGCGGAACATTGAGTGCATAGTGCATTACATGCGTTAATTCACTATATCACGTGCCTGTCGTACATTCCGTGCATCCCGTATATCACTGCCTGCCGTACATGTCGTGCATGCCGTACATCGCCTGTGCACGTCATACATCCAGTGTATTCCGTGCACCACGTGTATGCCGTACATTCAGTACATGCCGTGTATGCCGTACATCCCGTATATGCCGTACATCACAAGGATTCCAAACATTGAGTGCATTCCGTGCATCTAGTACATTCCGTGCAATCGGCACATGTCGTTCATGCCGTACATCCCGTGCATGCCGTACATCCAGTGCATACCGTACATCGCGTGCATGCGGAACATTGAGTGCATAGTGCATTACATGCCGTACATTCACTATATCACGTGCCTGTCGTACATTCCGTGCATCCCGTACAAGTCGTGCATTTCGTACATACAATCTGCTTGCCGTACATCCAATGCATTCCATACACTACGTGCATGGCGTACATGTCGTGCATGCAGTACATTCCTTGCATTCGGTACATGTCGTACATGCCGTACATCCCGTGTATGCCGTACATCACGTGCATTCCGAACATTGATTGCATTCCGTGCATGCCGTTCATCCAGTACATTCCGTGCATTCGGCACATGTCGTTCATGCCGCACATCCCGTGCATGCCGTACATTCCGTGCATCCGTACAAGTCGTGCATGCCGTACATCCAATCTGATTGCCGTGCATCCAATGCATTCCGTACATCACGTGCATGCCGTACATGTCGTGCATCCGTACATCTACTACAATCATAGGAAAGGGTCCAATTCTACCGAGCGCAATCCTTCTGGGTGCAATCCCATTAAGGGCAATACTATTGGATGTAATTGAATGTGTGTGCAATACGCTGTGGGTGAAATTGTCTTGGTTTTTATATAACAAGACTGCAGTTCAACTGGTTGCAAAACATTGAGTGCAATTCTCGATCGCCACATTTAATTTACCACACTTTGATAAAAACGCAGTAAGTTGACGTTAATTTTCATAATTTTTGTATTTTGAAATTGTAGTTGTCTTGTAGATGCCAATTTATGGAATGTGGATTATAATATTATCGCTTGGCATTACTATCAAAGAACAGCGATTTTACTGCATGCATTTTCGTTACAGTGTTAGGAATAAATATTCCAAGCTTTTCACTGATATTTCAATTTTCTATGCTTCAAAAGGTAATTTGCGCAAAATTTATTCCAGTACATCCCGTACATCCCGTACATCCAGTACATCCCGTACATCCCGTACATCCCGTACATCCAGTACATCCCGTACATCCCGTACATCCAGTACATCCGTACTACATCTACAACAATCATAGGAAAGGGTACAATTCTACCGAGTGCACTCCTTCTGGGTGCAATCCTATTAAGGGCAATACTATTGGTTGTAATTGAATGTGTGTGCAATACGCTGTGGGTGAAATTGCTTTGGCTTTTATATAACATGACTGCAGTTAAACTGGTTGCAAGCCATTCAGTGCAATTCACGACCACCACATTTAATTAACCACACTGTGATAAAAACGCAGTAAGTTAACATTGATTTGCATAATTTTCTTATTTCAAAATTGTAGTTGCCTTGTGAATGCCAAATTATGTACTGTAGATTTTTATTTCATCGATTGGCATTACTATCAATAGTAATAGTTAGTAATAAATATTCGAATCTTTTCTACTGCTATTTCAATTTGCTATGCTTCAGAAGGTAATTTGCGCAAAATTTTATCCAGTACATCCCGTACATCCAGTACATCCCGTACATCCCGTACATCCCGTACATCCAGTACATCCCGTACATCCGTACATCCAGTACATCCCGTACATCCCGTACATCCCGTACATCTACTACAATCATAGGAAAGGGTCCAATTCTACCGAGTGCAATCTTCTGGGTGCAATCCTATTAAGGGCAATACTATTGTGTGTAATTGAATGTGTGTGCAATACGCTGTGAATGAAATTGTCTTGGTTTTTATATAACAAGACTGCAGTTCAACTGGTTGCAAAAATTGAGTGCAATTCTTGACCACCACATTAATTAACCACACTTTGATAAACGCGCAGTAAGTTAACGTTATTTTCGCAATTTTTGTATTTTGAAATTAAGTTGCCTTGTGGATGCCAATTATGGAATGTGGATTTTGATATTATCGCTTGGCATTACTATCAAAGAACAGCGTATTTACTGCATTTTAAACAGTATTAGGAATAAATATTCCAAACTTTTCCTGATATTTCAATTTTCTATGCTTCAAAAGGTAATTTGCGCAAAATTTTATCCAGTACATCCCGTACATCCAGTACATCCCGTACATCCCGTACATCCAGTACATCCAGTACATCCCGTACATCCCGTACAGTTTTCGAGACACCCGTATTCTTCGTCTGTTGCGGTGTATTTTATTTTTTATTCGTATTCTATACTGTATAGTTAGGGAATACTTATATATACAGCAGGTACTGGTATATATACGGTAACTTTGTCCTGTCACAGGCTTGTGAACAGAGAATACAGTACAGGGTAGGCTAGTCCTACCGTATTTCCCCTGTACAATAAAAGGCGACTAAAACGGAAAAGGAAGCAATATTTACCATCGTCCCAGGAAAATACTACTCGCTGCAGTTTATGATAGCGGTTCATGTTTACTTGGAATGTTTCTGCGTAGTGCAGTTGCTGGCTTTACACTGTACCGGTACGTCTTGTAGTAGCACTTTGTTGGTTACTTTTAGGCATTGCTTCCAAGCTTGCTCAGGGTAAATTTCATAATTGGTTAATAAAGTTATTATTTTAATACTTCACAATTCATTAAAGCACGTAAACATCCGCCTACAATTAAAGACATTCGAGCGCAAAAAAATTCCCAAATGAACGAAACCCAAGTTATATAGAGATTTAAAAACATACTTTACCTGCACACGACATGCATATAGTTTTCTTCGCCAGTTCACAATAAAACAAAGCTGATACATGCAACCAAGTAGCCTATGTTTGTCATTCTTTGCATGCCACTGGGAAGGTGAATACAGCAAATATCTTGATTGTAATTTTATTCTGCCTAGGAGTGCGGGAAAGGGAGGAACAAATCGGGAGGTATACAGCTTAAGGTTGATGGTTTCGGTTTTCCTCTCACAAATAAAACATTTAATAAATAGTGACTTGAGCAGTTTGGATTCATGACACATGATTTGGACAAGTTTTGGTTCATATTTCGCGAAACTCTCGTGTCTGATCTCGGCGCAATTGATGATTAGAATGATGATCGCAAAAGGACAGAAAATAAGAGATGTGGAAGCACTGCCTTAAATGAGGGCAATTGGAGGCATGTGATTTTTTGTTATAATGAATTGGTTTATCTGATATACTTATTCGTACTGTATAAATAATGTGATGTTTTCCTCGGTGTAGTGAAACTGTATTTTCTACTTTGATAAAATTCCAAATAATAAAGAAAAGAACATGTATCACAACTTGAAAAGTATGTTTTTATGATGATTTGTTTTAATTCAATTGCCTTCATGCAGGTGAGGAGTCGACTGATGAATCTATTTTGTTTTTGGTTTGGTTTGTTTAAGGATTTATTTTCATTAGCGTGCGCGGTGTGGGTAGGCGATCACGTTTTTGGGGTTAGCCAAACTTCTCTATATTTTTTTGTCCACTTTCACTAATATTCCAGAACCAAAAACGCAGGCGAAACTGGTGGTGCAACACTGGTGATTTTTATTGTTCGGGCCGAATGGATAATGGAGCTTGGGTGCGTTTTTTTTCCTATGGCGTCGGAATCAAGGCTCTGCTTGCCGAATTCCGAAATATAAATCTATAGATTTATAAAAAAAGCAGAATCATAGGAAAGAATATTGAATGTCTTGTTAAATCTGCCCAGATCAATTTTACGAGAAACCTCGAGTTCGAATGTTTTAGGTATCAGCAAAATCAGTGATAAGAGTCTTCGATAGTACCATGATAACTTCGTCGACTAAATGAATTTGGAAAAATCGTTGGTAGACATGACATGGCCAAGAGATTATTGAGGAAACAGGATGTAGTTCATTACGGTCTCGCGCTACGATATTTTGTTCGGACTGAGAACTAGTACCATAAAAATTAAGTTTAAGTAGCCGAATCTTTCCGTGCAGTACCTTTCCCCATAACTTTGCCGATGCCAGATGAATTGGGAAGATCTCTAATATGAACGTATTTAGTGTAAGCATTTTTTGACAATCTTGGGGTATTTATGGATGCTACTATACGTTCTCTTCATATTACTGAATTTTGCTATTTATTTTTTTATTCCTGACAGACGTCTTATTTCCCGACATGGCTCGTTGGTCAATATCGTGACGCGGGCGTGTTTTTTTTTACAAATATATATCTTCTATTTAAGATGAGGCTTCATCTAACACAAACTCAAATTAAACACGGACTTCCTTACGATCTAAATATATCTTTATTATCTCGCGTATGATAACGTAATAGCGGTGGTTACTGGTTCGTAACTTAGCTTGCATTAGTTGGTCAGGGGGACAATGGAGTATTTTTAATGTTAATTTTCATGGAATTAGTATTTCGCGAAGACTGCGTTGCGTCTGATTTTGCGCAATATTTTTCCCTGAATTTAATTTGAATTTTCGTAGCATTTTAGGCTCTAAATTGAGAATTTTGTTAAATTATTTAACTATAAATGTTCAGCCTGGCTTCTGGGATACTTAGGTAAATTTTCCTGTTAAAAGGTTAATGTGTTTTACACTCTTAAAACATGTATTTTTGTTTCGTTCTCACGATATAAAAATTTTGCGCGCCTCCCAGGCACCCTCAATTTATTTTGTTAAAATTGCGTAAAGGACTATGTTTAGTATGTTGCGAAAAAAATAGTGCAACTCACTAAATTATTTATATCTTAATCCGCCAACTGGTATTCGGGCAGTGCAGGCTCACTCAGGTTGTGAATGGTTAAATATAATAACCGGTCAAAGCACGATCAAGGCGATGCTTACGCTTATATTCAGATTACTACATCGTGATTTTTAGTATTATGAATGTGCTCACTCCTGTTGAATGTTTAAATTCGGGTTTATTCAAAATTTCGTTTATTACAGAAAAATGCTTGTCAGTTCTACAATACGTCATAATCTGCGGCTCTCATATGTATTTCATAGCAAATCACAAAAGTTTTACGCCAATGCCTGTTTATTGTGATATACGATCATCAGCTCAATCTACAATCAGCTCAAGTGAATCAGTTGACCTTTTCAGTACAAGACCTGCCACCCGCATTTCAATCATTTTTAAATTTTGCCCTTTAGTTAGAAATTAATTATCTATCTAGACACAATTTTATATTAATCAGTGCCCCAGTTATGAAACTGGCATAGATGTTGTTTGACATTATTTTTTTCATGTATTCATTTGTGAATTATATAAAGTGTAATGCAACCTGTTACGAAAAATTTAGTTTACGGATACGGTATCGAAATAAAATACTCTCGAAACTGAACGCCCAGTAACGTTTAATACGTGGCTAAGTAACGAAAATTGAAAAATGAAAATCGTACGTACTTATCCGTACCGGAAGAAATTCAATCAGTACCCGTACAGAACTTAATGCGTACCGTACCGTTAAAGTACTACCTAGACTCTGCTGACATTGTGGACATAGGGATTTCGTGGAGATAGCACCGACCGACTGGGGTTGCCGACGCAGGAGAGATGCAGTATATTTATACTAAAACGGGGCGTTTTTCCTCCATGATTGAACCGATGCACTCGTTATTTACCTCGGGGTTTGGGGTCATCGCCATCTTTCTCGACTAATAGCAAGTTATTCTACGTGTTAAACGGTAATTTCAGATTTTTCTATTATTCAAAATATTGATTCGTTTTTGCAATGAAGCTCGTGTTATTAAGCCAAAATTTACACACTTGAACACTGAAAAATGTGATTAATTATGACTTTGCCACAGTAATGGGAAGGAATGACTCGGTGATTCGAATTAATGACCCATTTTCTATTCGCCCTGGAAATGCACCCTGGAAGAATTGTTGTTCTATTTGAAACTCAAGCAAGCATCTTTTTACCCGCTTCGATCGTTTATGCGTGGTTATAAGATATCTATCGTTACGTTCTACTCGGTAATATATTGTGCATACCAACGTATTGTACGAAAAATTTTTTTTTTTGACGTTTCATGTCATCATATGGGCGCATATCAACATCTCATGATTACTACTCTATATTCTATTATACTCTCTTTTATATTCGTCTTCGTCCGATTTTGCACTGTTTATCAATCTAGAAAGGTTTATGTTTGCATATTTATGAGGCCACCTGTTGGGACCATCAGGTGAATCCCGCTCTAACAATACGTGCTTATTCAATGAATTGTAGTTCTGACTTGGTTGGCCTGACCAGCGACGTTTTGAATGCAGATGATGAATGTGCTATTAGTATCCGAAAAGTCAAAAACTTTGCATCGGCGGGTTGAGGGGGGGGGTCAAGAAATTCGTTCATCTGTGAGTGACTATGTCCTTCAGTTGAAATACTGAAACGCTGTTACGTAATTGAGTAACATCATTTCATCAGGGGGTGGATAAAAACATAATATAACCGGAGAACACTAGTCATCAATATTTTGCAACTTTTAACATTGTTATACCTATTTATACTTACATTGTCCGCACTCCCCAATGTCTCACCCCAACAGTTACTCCGACATATTATTTACAACAGTTTGTAGTTTACCCATTTTTACATATAAATTTTGTCGAATTTGGATTCATTTGTACATTTAATTATATCAGTTTTCTCGCTTAATTTTACAATGGTAAATTATTATATTATACATTTCATGATATGATGATGTTATGATAAGCGCATGCAGAAGAAGATTTTTTGAAGTCAGTTGGCAAACATAAAATATAGTGCACATTCTATTGGTCCTGCCAGACAGAAGAACAAATAAAACAATTCCAGGTTGGCAAGAAGGCGGAGGTCGGGTAGACGGAGTTTTAAACTTTTCTGATACATTCCAGGCATTAATCTCAATATTGCAATTCGCTACGTCATCTAACAATATTTTTTTTCTGTTTGCCCAACGTTTTGTCTAACTTACCACTCCGATAATCCAGACCACGTTAGAATTGTAAATTTGCCCAAAAAAGATTCTATAAATTGTGACTTTTTGTTTTTGAATCTTGTGTTTTTTATCAATTCGAAATTTGGAAAATTTAACCAATTGAAGGAATCAATATCGTATATTCTTACGTAATTCTATATTAGCACGTGACTGTCTTCGCTCAATGCAAGATCCATTTTGCAAGGCACATCAGTACATTTGTGAGTTGACCTTACTACTGTGAGTCCTGCAACTCTTGTCCGAATTAGGGAAACATAGGGTTAGGAAAAACTGTAATCCCGGTAGATCTCCAACGTCTTCCAATAGGTTTTAAAAAACTCTGGGGGATCCCAGGTCTCCGACCGGGGGGGGTGGGGGGGGGGGGCAGGAGGGAGATAGACAAAGGGGTCTTTCACAGGATCTACCGATCCAAGCATATGCAACAGCGGAATTTTTCTTCCCTGCTTTTGTAACCCTCGAAATATACGGAGGATTCCTTGTCCGTTATCGATTGTGCATTTATGGGGCTGGCCTGTTCCGTTCGTTTTACGGGCATTTTGCCTTGGGTCCGATTCAAATTACCGACTATTTTCTTCTTTTGTTGGACATTTATGGCGGAGGAAATAATAATTCTCAGTTCGGGGCTTGTCCACTTTTTTTTTCCCCCACATACCAAGTAAATTCACTTGAGTTCCTAATTCTTTCCTTACTTACAGGTCCTCTTTTCTAGTACATATTTTCTAGCGATCTAGGCATAAATAAAATTTATATTATACTACTATGACAATTTTCAGGATACGGAAGGCCGATATCCGATATATTGGAGTTTACCGTTAGATGCAAATAGATGCATTCTCGAATATGCATTAACTGATCACATACTCGCGCCCCCACCCCACCCACACCACCACCCCCCCCCCACCCCCAGAACTGCACGCAACGAACCCCCGCTCCCTCCCACCTCCACACCACTCCACAACTCCGGCACTTACCACACCCACAAATATGTGTGTATACACTGTCTTATGGTATGTTTTGCTCTTATTTGACATAAAAAAATGATAGGCGTTACAGTGTGGACAGGAAACAAGAGGGGTTGAGCTAAGTAAAAAACAACAAATGCGATAATGTCATGGGGCGAACTAGATGGACCTTGCCTGGCGCGTCGAGATACATCACTGACCCACGCCTAATAAAACTGGTTGATCAACATTTTTTGGGGATTACTTAATCCGAGAAAATGTGAGAATAATTTAAACCATCTTTATACGTCACCCCTTTATATAATTAAATCTCAAAATTAGACAGCAATTGTAGGTCAACCTTGGGCAGTAGGGCTAGGCAATTAGATTCGGTTATTCGAATCGATCCGAGGCATAAATTATTCAAATTAATCATGAATCGTTCATAAAAACAAGAACTAGCTAAATGCTGTGAAGTTTCATTTTCAACGACAAAATCAAAACGATTATTGTCAAAGTTGGCCAAAATCAATTGCATCCCGACGTTCAAATTTTTTTCCGCTTTGGCGTGAAGTGTGAATTGAAAATACATTCCCTTCGCGTCAATATTAGTACTTCATAATCTAAATTTGTGGATTTTTATGAGACAATTTCTAATAGTAAAAGTGAAATATTTGTGATTTAAACGAAATAAGAGATTCGGTCTGATTCGTAAAAAATATCCGAATCTGATTCGAAATCAAAATGATTCCATTAACAGGCAAATGACTAGTTGATATCAATGAAGCAAGCGATGAAGTCTTCATCCCAATGAAGATTTTCACCAAATATACTCGAACCTTGAACAGTCTTTTGTTTTAATTTTTAACTTTGTGCTACTTTTAACGTTTATCCAGTGATTACTATATTTTCATTTTTGGAACTATTGTACGCGAACAAAATATCATAGGGTCCTGATGTACAGTTGTTTTATAATATATGCTAGGCCACAGCGACAATACAGAAAAGGAATCCTACTGGTCTTATCAACACAATATTAAAAATTTATTGAAAATTCTCGATGTTCCCGAAAATTCCAGGTTTTCTGCCAAAATTTCGATGGTATAACTTGACAACATGAAAATTCCCGAATTTTTGCAACCCTAATCGCAGGTAGTGCCTTTCATTTTCTATCCCTCGCGGACAAAACACGACATAAACCAGCCGCAAGTACAACACGCAAAAATATTCGTCAAACTTCGGCTTGCATTTCACGTTTACGATCACGTCGCATGAACGTTCCGCTTGAACGATCTCTTTTTTTGTCTAACAGTAACACGCCGATACCGGTTGACCTTGAGCTCTGTGGTTGGTAACGATAACGACGACAAGCGTATTTTCGCGTTCGTGATGCCGCGAAAAACGTCTATATACCGGCTCGCAAACATTTTATTTGAAAAAATTAAAATGTCAACGCTGAACGGTATGTCACCGAAGGCGTTTACGACGTTTTGTTCTCTCTCAATCCGCCGCTATTAAATATTGCAACTTTGTGTCTAAAACGACGTAAAGCATTGCAAAAAGACAGGCCTACGAGCGCACCCATATCCTACGCCTGACAAGTGGAAATGTCTCCACATCACTAATTAAGATTTAATAATAACTTCAGCCTCCTAGAGGTATAAAAAGAAACAGACTTGATATAATTAGCTATCATATAATTATAATAAATTACGTATTATGTATCATTCTGCAAACAGAGCGGTTGCGTAGTGCAACAATTTGGGAAGAATAGATAGCGCGAACCAATGCTTCACGCTGAAACTGGTAAATTATTGACCTATACACGAATTTTATTTTGCCAGCCTGGAGTCACACGTAGACCGCACCAAAGCGGCGTGATTTATCAGGGATTCATACTTATATACAAACGTGTTTTGGTATAAGTTTTTTGACTGGGAACAAATATTGCAATAAATTAGGCAAAGGTCTATCATATATATAATATTTTGTCAAGCATGCCCAACAGATGGATTGCGTCTCATCGACGCGATCCATCAGGCGTAATAAAAGATGCTTTGGCAGAATATTTCCGATCGGAAGTTATCATTTTACTTCAGATTTATAATTTGGACTTGTTATCCAGCTTTTCAGCTAGTGCAACTACTTCAAGTGCACAACCCCAGTGTTGCAAAATACCTTTAGAACCATGACCGTAATTATGAATGATAGGAATGGGACCAGATACCCGTTTTGATGTCGTCTCCCACATTCCAATTCTACTTTTGGTCCCCCGTATCGTGCGGGCCGTATTCCAACATTTTCAGATATGATTTTTGAATCTTTGATTCTTGGGTCAAGTGCGCAACAACGACGTAGAATATCTTCTTTGTCAAATTGGTTCAACCTTGTATCACGGCGACCTTTTTGATAAACTGAACCGAGTGCAACTCGACCAGATTTTGCACAAATAAAAGTATGTCCTCCGTAACGGAGGGCTGCATCACCTATCGGTTCTACCAAAAGATATTGACCTGAAAAAAAAGTTTTGGAGGGTGAATATGAAGACTTTCATTAGTATCCGCCGCCGGACATTAACGGCATATGTTCAACATTTTTGGAAAAACCTAAGTTTGGAATAAATGAATCCAGTTAAAAACATTTGGGCGAACGCGAATTGTTTAGTAGAGATGTGCCGACACCATACCACCTTCTTCATTTATATTCCGAAAACGCCGATACCGAGTACTTTATTCAATCTGTTAAATAAGATACGCACGTTTGCACCCTTGAACTCCTGCATCCATTTGATTTCAAACTTTTGTGGATGAAAATATACTGAATTGATGCTGTGTTCAAGCATAAATGGGTCCAAAGATTGCAGAAACGTTTGTGGTTACACTACTAACACCTTTTCTCTGCATCAAAAAGAGCATATAGACAATGTATTGATGACTTTTATTTAATAAAACCCAAAGTGTAAATAAAATTGTTCACGCGAGACGAGACATGTCCCATTTTAATTATTTTTCAGAGCAGTGGAATGCGAGGTCTTTCCATTTATTATCAGTAAATAAAGCGTATTCGTACGCTCCGTTGTAAAGAGATATCCGGTATTGGTTTTGGTATCTGCGGTATCGGTGATAAAAATTTTCCGATACCAGTACCGACACCGTTACATCGGCCCATCTCTATTGTTTAGTATATGTGGACCATTGGTTGATGATGCTGCTGTTGTTTTACATGACAGAAATAAATTTAATTTCCGACTGGGAAACAGTACTAGAAAATTACCATACACGCGATATCTATAATGTGCATCAAGCCAGCACCATTTTATCTTAGTGAAACTAGCTGGAAACTTATAGTCAACAATATCTCGTGTCAACGAAATGACGATTTTGTATTCATCAAAATATGCGTGATTACGGAAGAGATACATACAATCATACAAATATAAAATAGCATGAAACTTTCACGTTGTGGAGGCAAAATTTCTAACACTGATAAACTGGTCAAATTGACAATAAAATATGTTCTAGCATGGATATATTAATTAGTACATACCTCGAATAGGGACCATGTTATTATCAGGAACCAAGTATTCTGCTCCGAGGCCAGAACAGTTTACAATGAAATCAAATTCTTCAATCTCATATAATTCGGAAAAATCGTATATTTCTCTCTGTATGAAATTCACGCCGGAAATATCACCCCTAAAAATATTATCTTTTAGGGGTTAGGAAAAATTAGTTATGGGTGTCCCTCTGTAACGAAGAGGAAACGAATATACCTATGGCACTGAACTAAATGCGGTCTAATTTGCCAGCAATACACGCTTAAAAAACGTTTACAGATAGGAAGCATTTCTGATTGAATGAAAAATTTCATAGGTTCAAACATGAGCTATTGAAGTATGCAATAAAAATGCATTCTTACGATTTTTTTGCTCGAGTACCAATAATGACGCAATAGTTTATCACGAAGATTTTTGCGACCTTGTTACCAATTTCCCCCCTTATCACTCTTCGCTAGTTATGGGGGCTGAATATATGCAGTATTTGGTGGAACAAATAATAAAGAGCAACTAGTATGTGGGATACCTCGCGCACCCCGTACTTCGTATGCGGATTACCTTGCTTCCATCAATTCGAGTTCTTTCTTCAGCCACGGCAAGTAATAATGGTTGTCAATAACCCATGAACCTGCCTTGTATACATCAACGTCTCTAATTTCAATATCTTCCCTTTCAAAAATATGTTTGAGTCCTTCCTCGTTAAGACCGATTGTTTTGGGTTCCTCGTCAGTGACTTTCGAAAAATATGCGAACGTATCTTTCACAGGTCCTCCAAGAAAATCTATTTATCAAATAAAATACCTGTGCAAAACCACCAATCGTACCCCATCTTACTCCAACTTACACGAAGCGAATCACATCAGTACTACGAAATTGTTTAGGTTTTGACCTTTCAATGGTTGTGTCCAATGGCTAGTGTTAGTACCGTAAGTTAGCAATATTGATTCGAGATTTGCCAAGTTATTCGATTTTTCTGTTCGAACCGAACGGAATAAATAGTACATAACAAAAAATAGAATGTAATTTTATATATATTTATAATTATTTAATGCTTGGTGGAACCCATGCATTTGAATTGAACAATTAAAGGATTAGAATACGACCAAGTGCAAGTCAGATCAATATTTTTCAAAGCAAAGTTAGATAATATTATTACCAGCATCATCCGGAGAGCCCCGTTTCCGATCATACGTTAAATATGCGGGGACTGCACGCAGTCCTATTTCAGCAGCCTGTTGCGGAGATTGGTGGAGCAAATCGGCACATCTCCTCGCAGTTGCTCTGGTAAATCTTGGAGTATCAGGACTGTCGAATTCATCATCCAAGCCACGAAGGCTGCATATTCCAAACCCGTGATTGCTAAAGATATGAACATTGTATTGATTGATATTGAGCATGATTTTGCTGCATGACAATGTCCTTACTGATCGGAAAATATCAGTCTGAATATACTTTGTTAGGTATGGGTTACTAATGGATCGCGCCAGCAGACATGTGGTACATGATTGACAATAAAATTTCGGAATCGGTTGAAACTCTTATGGGTGCAACGTCGCGGAGGTTTCGTTCGTTTCAACTTTTCCATTTCCTAATTGTATTACGCTTACGCAACCTAAATATGCATTTTCGGCTGGTTTTGGGTTAATTCATGTTTTGCAAACAACTGACTGTCGCTTATAGAAACTTCTCTTATATTGTGCCGTTAAATCGTGGGAGAGATCTACCGCCAAAAAACAATTTAGTGTTTTAGACAAATACCAAGGAGAGCTCCGATTCATTTCAAATGACATATTTAGTTATCACAAAATATTGGCAATCGTGAATATTTCACATGGGCAAATAATTTGACTGTTTTTTAAGTTATTTGATATTTGTACCCAAAAAGTATTTTTATGTCTGATAATAATTATTTTTATGTTCCCTAGTTGCTGAACTCACTAAACTCTTTCTCCTTGTTAAGTCATATTCATAAATTAATCAAAAGTGTAAAATGACGTTCATGTTCATCTAACTTTATGGGCCAACAGCTCATATTTGTTGAAATCGTATTTTCAGTGCAAAAGCGAGTTGCCACCTATCAGTACTGTTTTATAATCAAGCCGCGTTTCGAAAACTGATATTACCTTGTCGTATCTGGTGAACATTCTTTGTACACAACAGTCACTCTGCACTTTGGGTACTTGTTTGCTAAGCAAAAGGCACTAGATAGTCCTGTAATACCGGCCCCAAGAACACAAAATGACGGCGGATGCATTTTTGTTTTTCTATTCTAGAAGAGTAACCTATCTGACACGCTCGAGTTCACAAAGCCGATGAAGACACATACGCTCTCGCAATCGTTTTAAATAAAGTCAGTTCAATTTACCTCTGGGCTGTTGTATGCTGCAACTTGCAAACTAACCAAAATCCAAAAGACGTAGTAGTCAGTCACACGTATCGATTAGCGATTAGCAATCCGTCACCTGCTAACTAACGATAACCCAAATAGACGTTCATAATCACTCGTATCTATCAGGAATCCGTAAACGCAACATTGATAGTGCAAGCGAAGTTTCAAATTAAACGCGCAAGTGCTATTTTGGAACAGACAACCTTTACGTAAATGTGATACTGCATATTTAGCAAATGCCCGATAATGAGGTTAAATGCAGCGATTACGGCTAAAAAATCATTTTACGTTTTGGGCCCTGCGTGCAAGCGCAGATTTGAAATAAATATGCTGGTTTTCTCCAAACTTTCTTGAATACAAAATTTGTAATATATCTCAGTTACAAAATTTGTATTTTTACACATGAAAAAAAATTAGCAAATTTTCAGAATTGTCGATTTTTTTTTTAATATTTAGGTTGTCGTTAATCTATATCCGAGGCCAAGGTTTGGTACCCGAGTATTCATCATGAGTTTCAAATGGGACGACAAATTGAAGAACGATTCCCTCCCTCAGTTTTCTACTTTTTGCTATGGTATTTCCAAAACCTATTGGTGAACATATGCGCAACAAATCTAAAGCACGAATCGGGATTAAGCCGATAATTGCAATGTTTTTATCCGGGTATCTTGAGATTGAAAATAAAATTTTTTCCATATAATTACAGAGGAATGCTGTTATGAGAGTCGGGCTTTTGCGGATGATATATTCCAGAAAAGTAATCTCTATTGTGGTCATTCTCCACAGCTTGCAAACATCAGTATTAGGTACTTTCCAAGAAATATAACACGCGAAATATCGCTTCCGGTAGAACGCGTGTTTACAAGAACATCACAAATTATAACAAATAATATTTATTTATTTTATATCAAAGTTGAACAGTGTTATCTATTTTGCCGTTTATCACTTAAATGCTTTTTAAACTTTTTGAGAAATTATTTCAAGCACGGATTCGAATATCTTACTATTTGCGTGTGACTTCACACTGTTATTCATAAGTAGATTGGAACCCAGTTGACATATATTTAACATTATTTGGTATATTTCAAGCAGGATAGATTATACACATATATAACAGTGGATTGGAACTTGAGATTTTTTCAATTTACAAAACAATGTCGTAAGAGGCGACTAAAAGGAAGCAAGGACGTGTTAAGAAGTTGTAAAGGTTTTACCATCTCCCAGGGCAGATACGACTCACTGCACTTTACCATGGTGGTTCAGTTTGGTTTGTTTTCCGTTTAAAGTGCAGTTGCTGGTACTACATCTTTTAGCAGCTCTTTGCTATTGAATAGCCGTTAGTTGGCTCCTTTCAATAATAAAAAGATAATCAATCATATGAAAACAAATTATGTAATATGAAAAAATGATATTACCCAATAAATAGGTTAATTGCTTGGCGGAATCAGTAATTATCACTCACATAATGAGGATAGCAAGCAAAACCTGCCACGGCGTAGATGAAATAAGTGGTTTATCCGTTGTTTCGCTTGTGCGTGGTTTAAACCATGCTTTTTAGTTCGTTTTTTTAACGGTTTTGTGTAATTTTAGATGCAATACCAGTTTTCTATTGTTTTCGTGTCATTGATATTCTAATAATGGTATCTGGGAATGAAACTATAGCTCAGATACCCCACCCATCTGATCGACTAAATCACGGGATAAAAATTAATCCCCATCTTGGGTGCC